>JAOQMS010043565.1:0-11570 GCA_027563885.1 Erythroxylum longipes
TGAGTGAGAAAAGTCCACCTTACCCTTCCTTTAATGCCTTAGTGCTTCTAACCTTAAGTAAACCACCTAAAATACCCATTTATGAATTTTTACTACCTTTAATTCAACTAACCCAGGAAATAAATTCTACTAACATAGACAAAAATAAATAAATAAATAAATAAATTTAACTCCCAAAATTCACTTATCCAAACCTCATAATTATTTAAATCATTCTTAACTAAAAAAAACATTTGGGGGCCAACATAAAAGATCTAATGCGGTTATGAAAATCCACCGGAGTGAGATGACCTATTATCTCATCTAACTATATAGTCTATTAGGGGAGCAAGACTATGATATTAGACATGTTATGAATCTAGTTATTTTTAAAGAAGCTGTTTCTGTACGTACAGTGGAATTGTGGTGGGTTGCAATGAATGATGAGATGCAAGCCATGAAACATAGTAAAGTCTGGGAGCTAGTTGATTTTGTTGCAGAATCGCAAAACCTTCAATTGTAAATGAAGTTTAAGACCTAAAGGACTTCAGGATAAAGTTCATAGGTTTATGGACTAGCTCAATTGCCTGATGGTTCACTCAAGGAGAAATATTGACTTCCTCTCGTATCCTCGTAGGATACATTTTGAGTGATTATGGAAATTATAGCTCATGATGATGAAAAGTTACATCAGATGGTTGTCAAAACTGCTTTCCTGAATAAAGACCTTTATAAAGTGTTCTATATGGTACAACCTGAAGGAATTCAGGATCTAGATGAAACTGTATGGTTTGTGTACTATGCAGATCAATATGTGATTTACATCAAACCTCCTGGAAGTGAAACCTTACAATTGATGAGGTTGTGACCTCTTTTAGCTTCATGGAAAATAAGGTTAAAAAGATGCTTGTACTGTGAGGTTAGGGAGAGCAAAATTATCTTCCTATTATTGCATAAGGATGATATATTGCTCACGTCAAAGTACTTGACCATGTTGTATAAGGTTAAGCAACGTTTGGTCAAGAACTTTGACATAAAGGACCTTGGCGTAGTTTTGTCCTAGGTATTTAGATTCATCAGGACATATCTAAATACTCATTATACCTCTCAAAGAGTGCATACATTAAGTATATGTTACAAAGGTTTAATACAGTTAACAGCAAACCTATCGTAGCACCTATATCTCATAGTGAGAGATAATCTTTGGCACAGTATCCAAAGAATAAAGTAAAGAGAGAGTTATGAGGAATGTTTTGTATTCTACTACAAATGATGGCCTGATGTATGCTTGGCTATGTACTAGGCAGGATATGGCATTTACTGTTTGACTATTTGGTTAGTATCTGGTTAACCCAGATATAGATCATTGAAATCCAGTCAAGCGAGTGTTAAGATAATTAAAGGGAACCAAGGATTATGTGTTGACATATAGAAAAGTCAACAGACTAAACCTCGTAGGGAATTTAGATTCAAATTTAGCTATGTGTCCGGATGATCAAAAGTTCAGTTAAGGTTAAAGTTTTAAGGTTGCAGATGGTACAATGTCGTGGAAGTGTGTCAAATAAACACGGGTAATTTCCTTAATCATATATACAGAGTGCAACATGCTATGGGGCTGCTTCGCAGACGGTTTAGATCAGAAATTTGATTTCTAAGTTATCTATGGTTGACTTAGTGGTTAAACTCATTCAGTTGTAATGTGATAATCAAGCTTCTGTGTTGTTTAATAACAACATTAAATATCACAGGGTCTTAGCATTTGGAGGTCAAATGTTTGATCATGAAGTAGTTGAAACATAAAGGTGGCATTAAGGTTTAGAACATTGAAGGACTGACAAACTATGAGTCGATTCTTTAACTAAAGGACTTTATCCACTTGTGTTTGCAACACAAGTATACAGTATAGGTGTTTTGAAGTCTTTAGACACTGTTAGTTAGGGAATCCTTATGTTTGCTCCATATACATTTGTACATTTTGATTTATTATGACGGTCTGATGGTTTATCAATAAAGATGATCATCGTTTATCCTCAGTAATACATGTTATCATACATTGTCATAATACATATGGAAGACTTAAGATCTGTGTTGATCTTAAGCATTTTAAAGGTCATTGGGTATATATAAAGATTGACCTTGAGCCTATGTCATTAGACACATATAGTTTTAAACAAATATATCTTTAAAGTTTGACATAACATAGGGGGATATAAGTTTTTAATCCCATAAAGGTTCTCCAATGTAGTTTAGCATTCAGTTGGAGAACATAAAGGTTTTCTCTAATGATGTTTAGCATTCAGTAAGAGAAAACAAGATTTCTCTGATGCTGTTTAACAATGATGTTTGGCATAAAGTTGGAGAAATCAAGACCTACAAACAAAGATGATACATATTAGATCATAAAGGTATCATCGTAGTTTGCCACAACCCATTTGCCTATTCATGTTAGTGAGGTATTAGATATTCATGATTGTATTGAATCTGTGTCACACATGACACATGTATTTGATACTTTTCGATATCGAAAGCCTTATAGGACAAAATGTTGGACTTTCATTATCTTTGGATTAAATTTTTTGTTTTTAAACTTAGTTGACTAATACAACAGCGTAGCTTAACTGAGTTTTTAAACTATTTTTTAAAGTTGAGTCAAAACTGCAATTAATAATTGTCCAAGGGGAAGATTGTAAGACATTTTTGCCCCTGAGGGCAATTTTGTCAATTTCCCACACAGTGGACAGTTCTTAACTGTAATTTGGTTTTTAAAAAAATTACGATTAAATTACGTAATTTGATCCAAATAAAGATAATAAAGTGACTCAATAAATGATCTAAATCAATGGGTCGAAGTCCGGGTGAAAAATGGATCCCTTTTAATGTAGACCTGGTCCATATCGGTCTTGTGATGGGGAAGCCCAATATGGAAGCTATATAAATAGGTTAAGGTCTCTTATAGTTGTCCATATCAATCGTAAGCATAAAGAATCTTTAACTCGTTAGGAGAGCTTACGTATTGAGAAGACTGTAGAAAGAACTAGCTCGTGTCTCGGTGATAGATTCCCGTGAAGACGGCGGTGGATTCGGGATTGTTTCAACTTCGGAAAGCTCGTTTGAAATTTCAGAACCGAAATCAAGTACTTTCTACATTTTTCTATTTTTTGCTCTTTCACGTTCGATCTTGAGTACGTAACTAAGGTACCGTTATATATTACAAATGGAGGATGAGTTTTGTTGGTCCCGTGACCGGATGGCGAGGTGAAGAAGCAGGCATCGTCAGAATAAGATGCACGGTGGTGCTGCCAGAGACGTGGTTGTGGCTACGTCTGGCGGTTGCTTGCGCTTGAAAACGCGGAAGAATATGTAGCCATCTGCAATGGTGGCGTGGAGGCATGAACTGTCGCTAGAACCGAGAGAGGGATGTTGGCTTGATTGTCGCTGGTCACTCATGGAGCTATTGATGGCGAGTCGAGCAACGCATGGTGAAGGACTACGAGAGGCGGCAAAAAAACTCCAGAAAACCTAATCTGGAAAACGATGTGGCGAACAAAAACTCCAGAAAACCTAATTTGGAAAACGACGGGGCGAACATGAAATCCAAGGTCATTTAGTAAACTTACCTCTTATGCTCCAAGGGTTATCTATATGTTTAATCAATTATTTCCATAATGTAACCTATAAAATCAATCTTTTACTTGTAAGAAAGGAAAATATAATGTAGTAATTTCAACAATATTTATTTATATAATGTATCCATTAAAAATTCTCAAATTTTTTAATGAAATGCAAATTTTATATTGATCATATTTAATTTGCCTTGTTAGGTGCATTAATCTTGTGCACTTTAACACATAAATTACATCTGAATTGTACAAGCAACAATGAGACGCATTGGCCTTCATAAATAAATGGCACGCAGCAATAATTCGTTCACATTAGTTTAACAGTTCAGAACATTTAAGTGAATTTTTTAGAAAAACGTTTCAACTTCAGAAATATTGTTTTTGGCATATCAAAATGAACAGAAAATGGTATGGAGCTCCATCTGAGAGAGTAAATAAAGTTTTATAATTCGAAGGAAAAACATGGTAATCCAATAATAACAGGATAAAAGGATCTACGATTGTCAAATCCAAAGATACAAGAGTAGTTGCGTGAATATCTCTGTCCTTATACATCACTCCAAACTCCAAAGATCTTTTTAATGGCTGTGATTGTTGAGGAACTTAATAATAAGTTTATTGACCTTCTTTGGAAGCTTTTCATGAATGAAATGGTTCCCTTCTTTTACGAAGATGACATCCAAATTAGGCACAAACTTCTTCACTTGTCCGCTCCTTATGTAACTATCGATGCCAGGGAACTTCAGCAAATAGTCTTTCTCGCCCATGATCAGTAGCGCTGGAGCTGTAATATTCGGATTAGTGATTCCTAGATCTCTTCCCATACTCCTGTACATTAGTTAATGGTCAAATTAGCTGTTACCGTTGACGTTTCTATTAAATTACTAGCTAAAGCATGTATAATGTCTTAATTAAGCATTCAGTTAGCACTTGGGTGCAAGAAAATGTGCATATGATATAGCTACTTGGCAAATCTGTAGTACCTGTACGGAACCTGTAACGGAAATCTGAAACCAGACTTCTCATATAAGCGTGCATAAACTTCAAGATCTTTCTCCGAGAACCAAGGAGGTAGAGGTGCCGATGAGTCAACCAGATCCATGATCTCCTGGTCACCTCTTGCTATCGGAATCTCAGACCCAGAGAACATTATATAGATTTTTTTAATCACAGTCTTAACATTGAATCTCGCAAAATCAGCTTCAGCCCGACCTGGCTCCTAGAACGTAGTTAAAGTAGAATTAAGTCATCAATATAACAGAAGCTTTTGATTGGTCAAGCCAATAGGCTAACTTGTGGTCACATAACTCTGGCAAAGAAGAAGAAATTGATGAATTGACTCATGCCTCGTTTCCCAAAATCATTAATAAAATTTGTTAACTCCATACGACCATGGCATACCTGCCATCTTTTGATGTAGAAACCTTCGGGGAGGTATTGAGTTGGATCAGAACTTGGTCCTGGAAGCGTGAAAGGGCTACCTAAAGTTACAATTCCACATACTCTCTGTGGGTGAAGAATGGCTACAACATGCACTGGTACGCCCCCAAAATCCTTTCCCACAAGAAAGACCTGATAGAAAAAGGCAAAGTAAATGAGTGATACTATCTTATTATCAAAAAAAATTGCTATTCTTTGTTCCAAGCTCCAAAAGGTAGTCTTTAATTAACCGAAGGAGGTTGTGCAATTAATAGTTCATATACCTTACTGATACCAAGGGTGTCAAGAAGGGCAACAACATCGTCTACAAGGTCCATGTAGGTCCCTTTCTCTGGTTCAGCTGGCTGCTCCGATAGTCCATATCCTCTGTGATCAATTGCAATTGCTCGGTAGCCCGCATTTGCCACGGCCACCATTTGGTATCTCCATGTGTACCAAATTTCCGGGAATCCATGAAGGAACAGCAATACCTTTGAACCTACAGATGATGAAACTTATTTTAAGTATAAATATACTAAGCGTGAACTAAGATGGTATCAGTTAATTTTTATAATGAACGGTCTCAATTTTTATTAGACATCACTTAAAAACCGGACTCGAGAAGTTTCTGCCATTTTCACACACCCCTCTCACTTTCTTTCTCCCTGTCTCAAACCCACCATATGACGCAACACCACCTTCAGCATCATCGTCATCTCTACCACCATTTGTGATGGTTCTTTCTTTCTCCATCTCTCAAACCCAGCTTACGCCGCAACACCACCTTCAGCACCATCGCCACCTCTACCACCATATGTGATGGTTCTTGCGAAAACCCACGATGTCCGATCCTCAATCATCGAAAATTTTTATTTAGCACATTCTAGTTCAGCTAGGCATTAAAGTTTTGCAAATCTCACACCTGCTAGTATTCGTTAAAAGAAAAATTAGACGAAAAAACAAGTAACAAAGTTGTCATAGATAGGTCAAATTACCGGTTCCAATCTGTGCTACATGGAGTTTTAGTCCTCTTACTTCAACATGGGAGTGCTTGATTGGCTCGAAAGTTTGAAGAGCCGATACGTTGATCCCAAAGAAGAGGACGAATATCAATTGGTATAGACCACAAAGACGTGGGCAGTTAGAGCTTGTGGCCAGCATTGTTTGACTTTCTAGTAACCGTATACAAGTAAATTTGATAACTAAGGATCCCCAGCCTGCGCAAAAATTCTGAGTGAACAGGATTAGGAGGCAGAAGCTCACTACTTAAATAAGCTAGGATGGTGGTCCAAAGTATTAATAAGGTTATCAATAATTGTTGATCAGATCGGTCCAGTCAACAAAAAGAGGCAGACTTTTCAATATTTTAAGGATCGTGTAAATAAAGAGAGGAAAAAACAAAGAAATGGACACTGTACATTGCGTAATTGTAATGATTACGTACTACTTCGTTGTTTGCAAATTCATTACAGTATTTGTCATGCTCAACAATATTCGATCTTAGAGAAATTGAAAAACTTGTTCGTATGTGATCATAAAATTATATTTTCAAATTATGAAAATAACGGCTTCATAAAAAAACCTAATATTATGATTCTCCTTAGACTCTTGAAAAGCAAGAGCCTTGTACACTATATAAGTTTGACTTATTTGTCAAGTTCAACACAGTTTTAAAGGCAATGATGATCAAATTTTGATTACTAAATTGAAAGTTTTATAAAAGCTGGGACTGAATTTAAAATTTTTAAAAATTAAGCATTTTTAAATTTGTTATCCCCAAAAATTTATATTAAAATATAATTATAAAAATTTATCATTAAATTAAGTTTTAATTAATAATTTTAAAATCAGACTGAACCAGGCTGATTTTTTATCCAATTTATATTTATAACCCTTACAAAAAAAATAAACCTAATAGTTTTCTTAAGGAAACCATCCGATCAAGCAACAAAATTGGTTGGTTTTCTTATACATTGAAGAACTAAAATTTAAAAAAATAAATAAATAACACAAAAAAGGTTTGGTATGAATGATAATTGAAGAAGATGAAAAGATTGAAGAGAGTGAATAACATCAAAAACGTTTATAAATTTGTATGAATATTTAGTTATTTGTTAATATCCTTATTAAAAACATATGATATGAAATATTTCATTTTATTAATTTTATAAATAATTATAAATATAAAATTTAGTTATTTAATATAAAATAATCTAAAAACTATTTGACTATTAAAAAAAGATTTTCAATAGCAACAAATTTTAAAATATTTTATTTATTATATTAAAAATATGTTCTAGTTAATTTTCTTGTCCAACACTTATGTTAACTGTGAAATGAAGGTTTTTAATTTAATTGCTTAATAAGATTATGTTCCTTATAGCTTATTTGACATTGAAAACAATATTTTAGTTAATACCATATTTTCATAAAATGAAAATATAGTAATTTTAAAAATTGTTCCTTAAAAATTTTCTTAAACAAAGTTAAATTAGTTTATAATATCGAAACAACAATAACAACATCATCTACTATGAATCTCGCTAAAACAAGAGATAAGAACATATCTAATTTAATTAACTTATTCTTCAAAATTAGTAGGTTTAGTTGAATCAGTCAACCCAACCAGCTAATAATCAAACAACTCAAACAGCTTTTTCATAAAGTCAACAAGTTAAAATGTGTCAATAAGCTAAAAAATAGTTTATCAACTCTCACCAACACAAGCTCATAGTCTTACGTCTTCTTATAAGAAATAGCCTCCTATTTTGAATTCAATATTAGCATGTGCTTGGAGATTTCGTATCTTTACAAGAAATATTAACTCATAGTCTTACATTGTCTTATAAGAAACAGCCTTCTAATTTGAATTTAACATTAGCATGTGCTTGGAGATTTTGTATCTCTGCAAGAAATATAACATTCATTTTTTAGGGTACATTAAAAAATTTTAAATTTGTAATATTATTTTAAACTTTAAAAAATTACGCTAAAATATCTAATTTTTTATTTGTTATGAAAATAACCCTATGTTAAGTTTTGTGAAATTTTTATACTTATCACATAACTATCATGTGTCTGCTATTTATTTAAATAATTATTAACTATTAATTATTTTTATTAAATTTTTAAATATTAAACTTAATTTTCTTTCTTCTCTGTAATCCATTTGCTTCTAATTTGGAAACCCAACCTAAGACTATCCTCTCGTCCACGGATTTTAAGCCGACACATGACTAGCAACCAATCTTGGAAATGTTTCCATCTCCATTCAAACTCCTCTTTAATAACTCCTTAGATTCGTACTTTTGTTCAACCTATTCAATAACAAATAGAGAATATATCAACGCCCCAACTCGTTCTTTGTCTCTGTCATCTAAAATTCTCAAAGTCAACATTCTCACTGTTGAAGAATCTTTCATCACAGACTTTTGGCAAGCTTAACGGTACCATGAAGAATTTGAGATGATTTGGAACAGTCACGTATTTCAGTGAACCACTCTCAAACATAAGTAGGGCGAACTTGAAGCATCAATCCAACTAATGCTTCAGCAAGAGAAGACATCTTTTGCAATTCAATAGGCCAAAGAGATCCCACGGTAAACAGCAAAAAGCATGTTTTGATGGCGCGTCTTGCTGCATTTGCAGCTTTTGGCACACCAAGTGCCATATCTTTCATTGATTAATCAAAACTATGCAGGAATGCCCCTTCAAATTTTTCTAACCCAAAAAACCTTCCTTTTTTTTGGGAAAAAGACCCAAAACACTGTTTGATCAATCATCAAGTAAAACAAACAAACATCTATTGAATATATCCTTGCAATATCAATATGTGTAAGAGTAAGACACATCCTTTAACCCGCACATAAAGGGGAATGAAGAAATAGAATCCCCTCAGTAATGCGCCGTATTAAATACTCACAGAATTGTAATTGTGACAGTATGAAAATCCAATATCGGTCAAGGCCAGCTACTTTAGCTGTGAATAACTATGTAGACTTCACGTTATCAACATCAAAATTCTATCTTCTGCGTACGGAGCAGGGATAAGGCTAAATAACACGGAAAGTTGCAATCTTTTCTGCTTTTCATTGATAAAGCTGGTGAAATCATTCAGAAATGATCGATTCCCTGCAAGGTATTGCTTCCTATGATCGTAAAGGCTCACAAATTTGAGTTAACCAACATAAAAAGTCACTTGATGCATAAACCTGAACAAAAGACAACAATAATCTTCCTTCTTCCCAATTCGCTGAGCAGCCAAATTCCTATAACCGATCATAACAGAAACTGTGAAAATCCCTTATGGATACACCATTTAAAAAAAGTAAAAAGGGAAGCACAAAAACCAGAACCACCCATCTCAAAAAGTACAGAAAGAAGGAAGAAGAAGAAAAGAAAAAGACCAGAAATTTCGAAACAAATTGAAAAGAACATAAACTGATTACAAAAACAAAACTTACAAAGCATTAGCATGCTGTATATCAGCCTCCAAGACTTTGAGAGAGTCTTGATACGAGGACTTGGTGAACTGGTAATACATAATTTCCATCTCTCACCAACAAAGTTGGTTCCTCCAAGAAATCAAACCCACAAAATAAAACCAGACCAGGGAGTTCTCGTCTCTCTTTACCTCTAAAACTCTTTCTCTGGGGCTTCTCAGACGATCACTGTCTATATGGTTTTGTGTAGAGAGAAGGACCCAAAATGGTCAAAGAAAAAGAGCAAGCGTATAAGAAAGTAAGCGAGATTCACGGAAGAAACGAAAGCGAGAGAGTGGCAGAGCATACTTCAGCCTTTAAGAATCCCAAAGCTCTATCTAGGACAGAGATGTTCCATGAATTAACAGGGGAAGGAAAGAGTTTAGGTGGGAAGAAAAATAAAAGAACGACAAAGAATCAGCTTGGCTAAAGCGAAATAAGCTGAGGCATTGGACATTTTGTTTATTTACAACGAGTTAAAACGTCGACGTTTTATTTCAAGCACAAAATAAGACCAGCGTTAGTAGCACAAGTGATTTGGTGCCTCCCGTAAGCCATCGTTTTAGAACCGTCATAAAGTAGCTGTCAGGATTAGATCAGTTTTTTATTATTTAAATGCACTCTTTCTTTTCAACTAATGCCTTTATTGTCACTGCTCGAGCAGGGATGGGCTGACTTGTAGGCATGCCTTAATTTGTTTATATTTTTTAATTAAAAAATATAAAACAACGTTATTTTTTATAAAATGAAACCATTTTGTTCAAAATGACTTGATCATAGGTAGGCTCAAAATAGCCAAGCCACAGGTCAGGTCTGATTGGGCAAAACTAGGCTGATCAGATCTAAATTGCCATCCCTAAAAGTACTCTTATTAAATGCTTTTTACTATTTCTTTAGATCATTTATCAACCCCACTTACTAAATCATTCAATGCAGTAAAATTTTACCATTAGTTTATTTATTAAACGTTGAACCTTCACAGGCAAAAAGAAAGACACTCAAGGAAAAAAACCATATATTGTGTACTAAAGTATACAGTAAAAAGAAAAAGATTAATGATAGGCCTTGTATAATGATATGACAAAAACTTTTCAGTCATACGCTGCCCATTTAAAACTGTAAACAACTTATTAGGTGTCATGTTAGTTTTATTTAAAATGATGAGTTTTTTTAATAATTATTTATCCATCAATCTACAAGTGGGTTTGTATGGTCTCAGAGATGTTCACCAGTGAATATAATTAAAGATAGTGGTCGAGCTCCGAACTATAATGAACCACATATTTAATTCATCATATCCTCCATCATGCTGTATACAATAGGTTTAAACTTCATTTACCTAGTATTCATAAATTCAATGAATATATTTAAAGATGGTGGTCAAGCTCCGAACTATAATGAACCACATATTAAATTCATCATATCCTCCGTATTGCTGTATACAAGAGGTTTAAGCTTCATTTACCCAGCATTAGTAAATTCTTGACTTTTCTTTTGTAATATATTTGCAAAGTTATTTCATTTTTTTATCAATCTAGTAATTATATATGTTTAATGAAATTAAAAAAAAGAAATAAAATGTGTGACATGCACTCTGTTATAACCATTTTATTGTATATTTCCAGTCCACTTTCCACATATTATATATTACATAGGATGTTTTTTTCCATGAATAAGTTGTCAAAATCACTTTTCTTCTATCTCTCCATCTCTAACACATGTGCAAACACATATAGATAGTGCAGAATGAATAATAATTCTTATTTTTGTATCAATTTGTATATTTCGTAATTTTTATACAATGCGTTATTGAACATTCTGTTTGTAATAACTTTTGAAATTGGAAACATTTTGCAAATGAAATTGATTAAAGTGTTTTAATAATTGTGATTTCAAGTTTTATGAAATAAAAGTTTGGGCCCGAATTTGATTATTGATTTTTGCATACGTTAGTACAAAAAAATACTGAGTTTTAAATGTTTGATTGATCTAGCATTGTAACACCCCATTACCTTAGGGTACGCACCGGGACGCCCGTAGGTCATTCCGATACATATCCTAAAATAAGGGA
>JAOQMS010043566.1:0-11569 GCA_027563885.1 Erythroxylum longipes
TGAGAGGTGTTAGATATGGTTGAAGGATTAGAAATCTGGAATTTGACCCGTAACTGTCCGTTAGACGGACTTGATGTTCATTGGGCGGACCTGCTCGGGTTTTCCAGTATTTCTGCCCAATTAATGTCCCTTTGGAGGGACATTATGTCCGTTAGACGGACCTTCTCGGGTTTGTTTCAGTTCATATCCCTTTGGAGGGACATTATGTCCGTTAGACAGACCTTCTCGGGATAGTTTTTAAAATGTGAAAATTTTGACCCTCTAAATGGAAAAATATCTCTTTAGGGTCTTCACGGAAGTTGTAGAAATCAAAGTTCTCTTCGAAACCATACTTGAACGGTCTAAATCCGACATCTTTATCAAAAGTTATGCTAATCGTTTCATAATGAACAGGAGACATGGAGCTTCAATTATTCTAAAGAAGTCAATTTGTGATTCCGCTACCAGAATTGGTTTCGGGCTAGAGAGATCCTATGGAAACAACCTTATAGGATGATACGTTTATGTCTTTGATATTTGCGATCGTCGGGCTCCGGAAACGGGGTCCGACATATATCAACCATATAAATAAAGTATGCAATTTATGCACTCATAATCAAATTATATGCATAAAATATCAAGCTCCATTTGATTTTAGTTATTGATCTTCAAAATCTAAAATAACATTTCCAACTCCTTAGAAAAATTAAAATAGATTAAAACCATTGATTCCTAAATAAATTAAATTCCTATTTTAAATAGAAATTTAATTTGATTTTAAAAAAATCAAATCTAATTGAAAACTATTTTCAATTATCTTGACTCCTTTGATAAAATTTAATTGAAAACAATTTTCAACTCCTTTGATTAAATTTAATTGAAAGCAAATTTCAATAAATTATGTTGCCTAGTATAATTTAGAAAAACTTCTTTTCAAAATTATATAAATAACAAATTCTAATCCAATTAGAAAATTATTTATAATCCAATTAGAAATTACTATTTCTAATCTCATTAGAAATTGATTTTCTTTAATTGCAAAACTGTTTTCTAAAATTAAAAGAAAACTACTTTCAAAATTAAATAAAACAATTTCAAATTTAATTAAGAAAGTCCTATTTAGATATTGATTTCTTAATAAATTAGAAAACCTTTCTTTAACAAATTAGAAAACTATTTAAAAAATATTAAAGAAAGCTCATTTTTTATAAATAAATGAAAACACTTATCAAATTTTAATCAAGATAATATACTTTCTAATAAATCAAGAAACTTATTATTCATAAATAAAGAAACAATTTATAAATAAATAAAATAATAATTCTCTAAACAAATAAAAATAAGAATTTAATTTATCTCAATAAAATTGAAATAAATATATTGAATTAAGAAACAACTTTCTGAATCATTTAAGAAAACACTTTTTTTAATTTTAAAGAGTCAAAATAATTAATTTCAATATAATTGAAACTACTTTTTCAAAATTAATTAGGAATCAATATAATTATTAATCTTAATCAAATTAAGAAAAATAATTATCTTAATTTTGGAATTGATGTGATGATTAATTTAATTTAATTTAATAATTCACCCCCTTGAAAAATTAAACTAAATACTGAAGCAATCTTAATAAAATTAAGCCATTTGAAAACAATGTTCAAAATACAAAAAAATTTACATGGTGGGAAGTGTCTAGCACATGCACTGCACGCGCCAGCAGTCAATAAAAATACATTGAGACTCGTTAATCACATTACAATGGTGATTGTCCTCAGATGATGGGCGTACGCCCATCGTCTTCTCCACGCAACTGAGCATCAGTCCTAGTTTCTGAAAAAGAAAATTCAACTCCCCTTTCCCACGATTCTGAGCACCAATTCCACAATCCAATGTGTTCCCATGTTTACCCAGCCGTTAGGTAGTGCTCCACGACCGTCCACAATGGTGAACCACCATCTTCACGCCGTAGAGTTTCTCACCGCTGCCGCCTATATACTTCTCTGCCATGGCGTCGCTTCGCTTCCGATGGGCGTTGGCGTTGCCATTCGATGGGAGATTAACGCCCATCGACTGCTCAAGTGGCGACCACCACTGGTGGAAACTCACCAGCCACAAAAACACAAACAATGCCCAGAAAATTAAGAATTTCATACAGCAACAAAACTAACACAAAATAGAAATCGAGAAATTGCACAGTTGCCTTCTCCTTGCGCCGCCACACCCATCTCATGGGTCTTATTCTGATGGCTAAGCAACAACAAATTCACAACCAGAAAAAGAAAACACAATCGCAAGCCTCAATAATCCGTCGCGTATTTCTTATTTTGAAATAAGAGGAATTACGGTATAAATTCTCTAGAAACCATTATACATTCACCTAAGAGCAAGACAAAAAATTGCAACCAGAACTACGATGGGTTTCTCAGACCCAACTTCCATAATCCATATTCTAGAATCCATTATACAAGCGGCTTTGAATTTTTTGTTTCCAGAAACAAAACGTAAAAGAAAGCATTCTAAATTTCATGAAGAGAGAAGACTGATTCGTTGTATTTTCTTCTAGCAATCACAAAAACAAAAATTCGCAAACCACAATAAGTAGAAACAATCCATACAAGTGTGACCAATCATACGATTCCAATGCGTATTAAGAACTCCAAAACAATTCTAGGGTTCATTATCTCTGGGTTTCAATTTCCAGAACAAAAGCAAATAGTAGACGCGAAGACATAACTTATTACAAACGCAATAACCAGAATAAAGGACATGAACAAAGTTCTAGAATTTCAAAACAATTCTGTTCTTCGGGTATTTTAGGATTATAATATGAGCCTTTCATATTTCCGGGTTTATAATATGAACTCTTCATATTTTTTTCAATTCCAAAATTATAAGATCAATTGTGAACAAATAATTTAATAAAATTATAGAAATTAAAATTAGTTCTGATACCACTATAACAGCCCAGACTACCCGCCCATAGATATTGTCCACTTTCGGTTGCCCATCAGGACAAGACCCTCACGATTTTGCTCTTCCTGCACTCGAAAAAATGCATCTATGTGGAAGAGGTATTCGTACCCTTATAAGGGGTATTTCGTTTTCCTCTCCATCCGATGTGGGATCTCATAATCCACCCTGTTAGGGCCCAACGTCCTCGCTGGTATAATGGCGAGAACTGATCTCGACCGTAGAGGAATAATTATGAAACTTTTTTGTAATCTTTGATTTCCTAAAAAACAAGATCTCTTTACTTCTATAAAATGATTAATAAAAATCATAATAAAGCATAAACTTAATTTGTACCTTATTCCAAAGCATGATCTATATCTTGTTGTATCCCTCGAATCGTTCCTAAGACCAATCTATTTCAACCACCGTAGCCGCACAAATGTCCGACCGCTAACAATATCCACAAAATGAGTTGAGAGAACTTTGTAACTCTTACAGAGAAGGTTAAGTAAGAAGTACTAGCTCTATAGAGTTTAAGCCTATTTATAATAGGTTCTAGGCATTTTGATAATTTCATTGAAATTAAAATCTAATTTTAATTAAACTTTAATTAGAATTACAAATAATTTTAATTAAATACCAATTATGCCCATATAAGATTCAATATCTCATATTGATCTTTATTTATTAAATATCTCATATTTAATCATAAAGTTTCTCAAAATTTACAATCAAGTCTAACTTGATTAAATTTACTTTGCTCTCTACAACCCATTCTATTGAGACCCATTAGGTTCCCAAATATGTTGGCAATGATTATAAAACCTAATTATTAGATAAATTAAAACTCTTTTTAATTTATCTTTAATTATCAAATTAAACAATTTATAATCATAGATCAAGATTAGTGTCTAGTAACGCATCATAACCACACAAATATTTAGGAATGTCAAAGTGGTTTTGACGAATCTTTCCATGCATGATTTTTTCATATAATTCAATCATTTCATCATACAATGTTCCGATTAGACGTAGAGCATGGAATTAATGTCTACTCTATTTTGAGTCTAATCATATTAGTTATCCACTATTAGTTGTCGATTCAATTAATGATATTTGTAAACTATTTACAAAGCATCATTTCACCTTGGCTAAGGATTTCCTGAATCAATACTAATCAAGAACAGTGAAACATTCTCCCTAATTACTTTATGGTGATGAATCCTATCTTGATCACATAACTACCTCTATGTAGTTCATGCTACATCCAATGATTACCGATTAAATGACCTATGATTTAATAGATCATAAGTAGTATCAAAACATAGCAATCCCTATACAAGATAACTTTGATGACCTCAAGTCAAAGGATCATTTATACAATCATCACAATAAGAATTCCATAGACATACAAGTAATGTTGCAAATGGATTTCTCATATTAGGTCTGTTCAATGAAATTGTTCTCTAGCAAGCACTCACACGTTTGTTGAAGTATCTCTATACTTTACCCTATAAGATCGACTACTTCCTTCATAAGGAAAAACACAACGTATGCTAGTCTTTTTAGGTTCTATTAATGTCCAATCTTAATAGAACAATGACTAGGAACATTTAAGAATAAAACATAAATGCAATATAAATCTCATAATTTCATTTGCAATGTACAATTATTCCATAGACTTTATCATATATATCTAAACATGTATAAGATAAATAATGCCTTTAAATAATTTTTCACTAAACTACAACCAAAACGATTGGCTGTAAGCTATAAACCAACATCTTAATCTTCAAGCCCATCTTACCACATGCATGCAAAAACTCCTCACTTTCTTTCTCTATTTTTATAAACTAATACCAGCTTCAAGCAAGTAACGTATGTGGGCTTCAAGTTGTATCTAAAATTTTCTTTGTGTTACTTTTTGTTTCCTCTTTCCTTTCTATTTCTTGTTCTATTTTTCCTTTTCTAATTATTGACTTGTAACTTATATATAACTTCTCATTCTTCACTTGTTTTTCTTTTGTGCACACAGCTAGTCTCCTTACTTTTTGGCTAAGTACTACCTATTCACACCTATGAACCGCTTTAAGGGCATTAGTTCTTTGTGGTTTCCTATTCAAGATATAGAATTGTACTATATATTCTTCCTATGTTTTGCTTCTTTATTATTCATCTTCCTTGTCAACATTATTAATAAGATCTTTTCTTACTATATTATTTGATATTGTCTCCTTTGTTTTAGATTTATTTTGGTGCTTAAATGGGGAAATTAATGTTTGTTTTGTTTTAGAAATGAAAAGTGGAGATTGCATTAAATTGGGAATTTATTGATGATAACCATAAATTTTGGATAAAGTGAAGAGATTGATGCAGTAGATAACGCTGATCACTTGAAGAGTTGGAGTTTAACTGGGAAACTTTTCTTACGCCTATCATATAGGAGTTTGAATTTAAATTTGTTTTAGATAGACATCTTTACAAGTTAGAGTTATATTAGGATTAGATTAGAAAATCCTATAAAGGGGATGTTCCTTATAACAGAAAAAGGTTCTCTCTTCCTATGTTTTTCACAATTCTCTGTCTTTCTTTTATTTTTGTTATTGGAGCAAAAGCCATGTATAGCTAAACTCGATCATTCTGATTTCATGGTATTCAATATTCTAATTGTAACTTTATGAGGTTTTGTGTTCTAAACTTTTATTCACGTTTTAATTCAAGTATTTCTTGTTTTGAGTTCTTATATTTCATGAATAATTAATATTCGATTAATTTGACAATTTGATTTAATATTGATTATTCTATAGTTATTTACGAATTCAATGATCCGTAATTGTGATGAAGGGTTGGTACAAGTAGCAAATATGTTATTTATGAATTTCATATTTAACTGATGATAAATAAAATAACTAAAATGAATAGTTGTAGCTATATCGATTATTTAATTTAGGGTTTAGTATTTTTCACGAGGCTTATTGCTATCATTTATTTGATATAGAATGCTATCACACCCAGTCAATAGATGATAAGTTTTCATTTAGATGCTAGGTTTGAACCAATTAATATAGGAAAATTTGACACTTATTAGGACTATCCTAATATGTTTCAGACTAACTGTTTGAATCGTGAAAATATTCTTTTTAAACTAATGATCAATGTTACAATTAGATGAGATCTTTCCCTTGAATAGGAGTTTGGTAATCTTGACTTTTTTATTTTCAAATTTAGTTGATTTTATTTGTTTTCATATTAATTTCAGTTAATCAAACCCGCCATACCCACCATTTACTTTTATTACTTGAAATTAAGAAGTTAGTGTCTAGCTTTTTAAGGATTCGACCTGGTTCCACAACTATTACAAAAGTTTGGAGAATTGAAATTATTTTGGGGGCTTCGACAACTCGACTATAATTTGGCACCATTGCTGAGGAACTATGTCAAGTTTCTTAGTTTCTTTGCATTTTTATTTTTACAGTTATTGCTAATCTCTTATCTTGTATGACTTGTGGTTCTTATATAAATAAATTGCAATACGATCCAAAAATTGAGAAGACAACACATCGTTTGTGTAACATCCATTTCTATATTAAGGGTTAGAACCCTAGATTCCTGTGAATGAGAAATAGCAATGAGAGATTAGAAAAATGCATTTCATATTAGCATACACACACGTGAATTTGAATTTTTGCACACATTACAATGACTATTCATGCACTTATTTGACATTTTCTGGGTATAAATGATTTTAATATAATTATAATGTGGATTATAATTATTATTTCTTGAATTTTGGTTAATAAATGATAATTGGTAATGTAGGAAATTATTTTTTAAGTTGAGAAATTTCTAAAATTAAGGGTATTTTTGGACTAGGAAAAATGCCAAATAGCAAGACAAATAATAAATGGCTATAGAAATAAATGTCAAATAGCAGTCGAAATTTTGATAAGTGACATTAGGATTTAATGACAAGTATCTTTGAAAATTAAATTAGAAATTGGAGGACAAATGGACTAGTTAATAAAAGGACCAATTGGGGAACATAAGGTGGTGACACGTGGCAAGTTACACACCCATCCACGATTTTATGCCCCATTTGAAAGACATCTTCATTTTCATTCATTTTGTTTCACAAACACTCTCATTTTCTTCATTTTCCTCTCCTTCTCATGGCACTCTCCTCTTACAACCCTCATGATCTTTGATTTTGCCAAACTCCTTCACTTGTTTCTTCAAGATTGTATCATCTTCTTCATTTGTCATTAAAAACCTAATCTCTCCTTTATAAATGATGATGATCATATAAAGTTGGGAAGCTAGGTTTAAGTGTGTTTTGAAGATCTTAAAGCATAAATAAGTAAGTAACATATTACTCTTCATGATTTATTAAATGAGACATGTATGTTGATAGTTAGAAGTTAAATGATCATAAAATGAGGATGTATATTTGTTGAAACGTGAATGATAAACTTGGGTATGGTCATCCCTTGCTTTTGTTATTTGATGATCAATATTTCATAAGTTGTTGTTGAGATGATTTTTGAGATAGTAAAGATCATTATGATGATGTAAAAAGAGTGCAGAAATTTTAGGAAGAAATGATATGCTCATGTTCTATTTTTAATGCTTAATCGCATGAATTTTTGGGTAGTTGTCATATGGATGAACTAGAATGATCTTGAGGTTAAAGAAAGCACTAAAGTAGTGTCTTGAAATGAGGTGAATTAGAATGATAAGTTAGAGATGAAATGAAGGTGAAAATGAAGTTCAAAATGTGCAAAAAATTGATGGTGAATGTGAATATATATGTGTTCTGTTTTTGGTGTTTATGATCAATCATAGATTTTGATTTGTTTGTGAATGATGTTGTGTTGAAATGGAGGTGAGAATGAAGTAGAAAAGATATGGAATTAAGTTAGAAATGATAGACTAAGCATAAGAGATGATAGATGTAACTTATAGTGGTTAAAAAGAGGTGGAATATATCTCTTAGATGTCTGTTCGGCAGACTTCATGTCCATTGGGCTGACATTCTTGGGTTTTCTAATTATCTAACTCCGCTCATGTCCGTTTGGAGGGACATTAGTCTATTGGGCCGACTTACATTGGACATCTACAAAAATGTACAAATAGGCGGCAAAATCTCTCCTTGGAGTCTTCACAGAAGTTGTAGAAATTGAAGTCCTCTTCGAAAGCATACTTGAACGACTTTAATCCGACCTCCACAGCTAAAGTTATGCCCCTTTTCCCAAAATCATATATATAAATTATTAACTTATCAATTTGATAAGGAAATAAGAGATTAAAAGAGTGATATGTTTAGGGTGATGATAGAGGATATAACTTAAGAATGAATTGTTGTATATCAAGTGTTCAAATCTAGAAAATTGGAGATGTTATAAGAATAAAAGTGACCCTATGAGGGTTAATATGACTCAAAGAAGATGAATGATGTGTATTAAATAAGGGTGAATGATAAATTGAATATTTTGGGATCTTTAAATGTTAGAACAACCTTAGTGAATGATTGAATGATGAACTTAGAATAATGTTGTACATTTGAGGTGTAAGCCTAAGTTCAAATTTGGCATATATGCGTTTTGAAGTATGAATCATCATAAGATATGAATTAAGGAAACATAGTCGGGATTGTTATTGAGCAGTCATTATACATAACATATATACATATATGTATGAATGAGTATTAATGTGATTGTGCAATGTGTGTATTACATGATGTTGATACGCAAGATAGAACGTTAGCATTTAGATGTTTTCGAATCTTGGAAGCAAATACTAATCTGGAGCGTACTGTGAGTCGACCGAGATGGTCTTTCTTTAAATGATTATTCTGTTTAAATTTTTGTAATGAATTATTATGTGATGTGAATGTGTTGATTCCGGACATTGGATGTCTGAGGCGTTTGATGTATGAAAATCATTGGAAGTGCTCATTGTATGTGAATTTGATATAATAAGTGATTCTCAACACTATTGTTAAATACGGACATCGATCCGATGAAAAATATGAATGTGAGAGTGTAAATTTGAACACAAATGATTGATTGAATCAATATGAATTTGATGCATTCCACTACATGAATGCATGAACAAATGAAGGTTGTTGTGACCAGAGTAGCCACCGAAAAAAGCCTAAAGCTTAGAAAGTGATTAAGAGCCTAAAGCTCATAAAGTGATTAAGAGCTAAAGGCTCACTATGTATAATGAGCCCTGTATCCCCAACGGATAAGGGACAGTTATGAATGAGGTCGGTATCCACAATGGATACGGGACAGTTACACGCACTTGGTCACAGCAATAACAATTCAAAGTGAGTCTCACGAGCATTGAAAATATAATTGATATGTATGTTTTAAATGATCGAAATGAACTGTGTGACTGCTCTGAATGTGAAATGTGAAAAAATTGAATAAATTTTTAATTGATGCTATATGATAAATTAATGAATGTGAATTATGTGATTATATGAATTGTTGTGTTGTATGATATGAGTGAGCCATCGAGGATGGTCCACTCACTGAGTTCCTAAAACTCAATAAAATTGCAAGATTATCTTTTAGGCTCAGAGGAAATGTCCAGTTCGATAAATTAAAGTATAGCCACTGCATTTGAATACGAGATAGAGGTCGGGATCAGTTCGAGTCTACATATATATTTCATTATTTTTGTATTAAAGTGTGTATTCATAAGTACTATACAATGTAAATGTGAATGATTCAGAAATGAAATGACATTTTAATTGAAAGTATTTTGTACTTGTAATAGGCCCAAATAATTACTAAAATTCTAATGATATGTATATTATTTGTAACACTGGTGATTGAAAATGTTTATAAGTAAAATAGGTCATTATTGATTATTGGTTTTCTAAAATATGCATGTGATACGTGAAATTTTTTTTGATGAGTATGACCGGTTGACTATCCTAGCATACCACCTTTGTAGAATATGTTCTCGAATACCGACGTTATGTACGGGAATATACACTATGAGAGTGGGGTGCTACAGAGTTAGTATCAGAGCTCAGGCTTAGGGTCTTATATAGGCATTTTTCAAAATATGTGTCAAGGTACATGCATTTTAGACATGTTATAGCATTCAGCGGCAACTAATCCCTAGTTTGAATCGCATATACACTAGTCACACACATGAGCATTCGTTGAGAGTTCAGCTATTAGAAGCAATGAGAAAGATGATGATCTGTCAGAATATGAGAAAATGAAAATTTGTGGATATCTAGGAATGAGAAATAATATATGGTTCGATATAATAGACGAAGATTCAATGCATTTGTATTTGTGAATGTGTCAACAAATATGACATCAATATTATATTGTGATGGTATATCCTTGAATGTGATATAGATGTGAATGCATTGTTTTGGAATGATTGAGGAAAATAGAGATATGATAGTGATGACAAGATTTAAAGTGTACAAGCCAGGCTGAAAGAAAACAAAATTTTCTATGACCTTGAGAAAATGAACCTGGAATTGAAAACGTTGTTGATTAATGTAATATGTGTTTATGATTGAGTATAAGGTTATGTCTATGGGTTTGAGATTAGAATTTGCATGATGGTTATATATACCTACCATTCTGAATTAATTGAACATTTATATGTATAAGATGAAATAAATGATAGCGGTAAGATGAAATGAATGATAACGATATATATCAAAGTCCTCAAGGTTAAGTTGATCGGTTATTATAAGTGCATATTTGACAATGTGGTTGCCTTGGTGAATGTTGTTATTGAGCACATATATAGTATATATTTGGATATGGTATAGGGAGTGATCTATGACATATTGAATACTCTATACTCATAGTCCCTATAGTTAAAATTTTTAAGATGACTTAGAGTAGCGCAGTGGAAGCATGGGTTTAAGTGGATATAATGAAATGATGAACTATGGAGAAGATTTTTGATATATTATGAAGGAGACAAAATATGGAAAGAGTTAAGGTTACAAGAATGAATGGGATTAAATGAATGAAAGGGAATCAAGTGAGTATAGTTTTGTGAGTTTTAATGAAATCAATATGATAGTTAAATTAGTATGGAATGAATTAGCATAAATGAATGTGAATTTTGGACAAATTTGGAGTGTAAATGATGTCATTATTTAAATTTAGGTCATGGAAAAATAAAGGAAGGAGCAAGGCACGATTGTGGCATAGTCTCCATAATGGTGGCCAAGATTATTTAGTTTTGTTATGATCGCGGGAAGGTCCACCACGATCATGGGCAAGCACAAAGGGAGAAATGTTGTCTAGAATCAATTGAGAGTAAGGTAGTGTTGGCACAACATATTAATTGGTGACCCATCAAAATACATCTCTAGATAAGATGTAATGATCTTGATGGTATATACTGAAGTATAAGAGTAAATGAATCTGCCAATTGCTTCACAGAGCTTTATTGTAAATGAATGTGTTCATTGCTTCACGAAGCTTTATTGTAAATGAATGTGTTCTATACTGATCAAGTAAGATATAATAGTAATTGATCTTATTGAGATATTATGAATAGTTGACTCCAATATTCACTTTTGGTTCATTCCTTAATCATTTCTGATTTGTTCTGTCATTAGTCATTCTTAAATTCAATCATC
>JAOQMS010043567.1:0-11568 GCA_027563885.1 Erythroxylum longipes
AAAACTGTAACCCACCTTAAAAATCCTTGCTTGCTTAGGTATCGGACTTAAGGATGCCTTTCCTCTTGATTCTTTTGTCTCTCTTGAACCCCTCGTTGATTTCCTTCATAAGACACAACTCCCATTCAACAAAAATCTGGATTGGACTAACTCATAATGCACATTCACTAAAATGAATTCTAGGATATTTAGCCCATATATTTCTTAAGTTCTTTGCACCAAAACCTTTCAAAACTCCAAGAGATAAAAATGACTTACCGTGAATCCTCATCAATTAATGAGATTCTTGACACTAAAGAAAGCTATTTCCTTCCTCTTTCTTTTTCCCTTCTTGAGCACCCTCAGATTCTCTCTTTAAGCCTTAGAAAAATCATGACCTAGTTAAAGGCTCTATTCTTTTGACTCTTCTTCAAAACCTCTCTTCTTCCTTTCTTTCTCTTCTTTTCTCTCTCATTCACGTTTGTCACTCTTCTAAGATAACAAGACCACAATTCCTTTTTCCCAATGTACCCTTAATGAGTCCTAAAAGTCTACTTTACCCTTCCTTATAAGCTTAGGCTCTTTTGGTACTTAAGTTACATGCCAAAAATACCCTCAATTCATTCTTATGCATTTATTCCATAAACTATTATGCTTAATTTAACGAAAAAAATTCTTGGGGGCCAACATATCTAATACTTTTACAATATTTTGTCAAGATACATACTCAATTGCATGTTATTTTCTTCCTTTTTAAAAGAATAACATAGCTCTTATGATTGATTGGATATATAAAAAATAACTATTGGTATATATTGTAATTTATATTCATCTTGAATTTTTGATAGATAAATCAATTACTTATTACAATTTTAGAATTTAACAAAATTTTTATTAAAATATTTGAACTAATCACATTATTGATTTATATGTTAAAAATGATCCTAAAGTATGATTTTATTTTTAAATTAAATTATCCTTATTTATCAAATTCCCATTTACCTAGTTTTTTTTCTAATTTAGATGAATGCTTTACTTAATTTGAAACTCTTTAAAAAATTGAGATAAATGCAATCTAAAAATTGATATATCATAATCTTACATACATGAATAAGACTTTACAATACCTTAACTATTGAGTCTTTCCAACGATTAAAACTCGAACATGTCCCAAAAACCAAACTAAACTCAATAAAAACAAAACATATGATATGAAGAAGAACACAAAAGCCACCATTTCAACCGATGTCCAAGTTCTCTTTTGAGAATTTCAATTATACATAACTTTCCCTTTCGTTAATTATACGTAACGTTAGATACTATTTTTATATCTTGAACTCATAATATTCAAATCATAAAAGAATAACTATTACTATTACTATCCAATTTTAACCGACTCAAGTTAGGTGACAACAAAGATCAACCTACTACCAAGTTGTTGGCTAGATGAACATACCATAGAGCAGGAGTAAGAAATCAATTTCATCTCAAGCACTAACACCTCAATTTATTGATAACTTCAAACATAGAACACACGATATGAACAAAAACTCCATTACAATGAAAATACTGATCTGGACAAAAACTCCATTAAAATCTAAATGCATTAGTTCAAAAGCCACAGTCCCATACAATGAGTATAAAGATCATTACATAGATCGTGAGGATCAAACAACAGCTTCAATGCCTCAATGTTCTTTTGCTTCTTCGTGGACATTTGCAGATGCTCTTCACTTTCCTCTTGTCTGAAAGGATGCAAGCAATGCTTTCCACAAGATAGGCAAATGTCACCATGAATATGAGGACAACTATCTCCACAAGGACAAGTAAGACAGGGTCATCAATGTTCATCATCGAAAGTCACAACACTCTTATTTTAATTGTTCTACCAAAAGAAGAGGAAAATAATGCTCTAAATATATTTTTTATAAAGGGTATCAGAACTGATCTACCCATATTTTTAATATCTCTACTGAAGGTGCTCAAATTTCAGATACCCCAAGTATTCTCTAAGTATTAAGCAACGTAAAGAACAACAAATGCACAAGATAGCAATTGAAGCGAAGAAGAAAAGTAATAGTCAAAACTATTGAAAAAGAAAGGAAACAGATCAAAACCGTTGAAAAGAAAGGAAACAGAGAAGGTTATGAACAGATGGAAATTGATATTCAAACAACAGTATTGGCTCCAAACAATTTGCACTCATAGGACACAATTTCAGAGCAACCTCCAACAGTGCCAATGCATTTTGTACTTTGCTTCCATCACCTTCACAAAGAAAAACATCTACAGTAAGAAATTGACCTTTAAACAATCCTAGTCTCTAAACAAAAAGGAATGACACAATTTTTATCTCATTGAAACGAATAGCATGATGTTAGCTCACTAGTCGTTTTGAGGCAAAATAACAAACATATAAAAGAAAGATCGACCGCACTGTCTAATCCTGATCAGACTAGGAACAAATACACCCAGCCATTGTAGTTCCTTCTTGGGCTTCAACTCCCTCGGTCACTATGAAATTACTCAGTTTTCTGTGAACATAAGACAATCCCTTCCATGGTTTTACCATTAAACATTCAAGATCAAATTCTTTTCATGTACAAGCTTTCGTTCTGCCTAGAAAAGATCCACACAAAAAAAGAAAAAGAAAAAAAGAAAAAAAAAGACGAAGACACCCAACAAATTTAAGTTGATTCCAATTAGTCAAAAACATGAAACAGAAAATTCCAAATCTTCTTCACCGTTGATGACGTGGGTCCTGATAAAAGGATAGAAAGAACAAATAAAATAACTATAGAATTAGGAAACACGACACTAAGTGTCATCGATAATGATCCGGTAACCAAACCAGAGACTTAAAAGGAAAAATTAAACAAACTCACTCTCGACATCCAATTAACAGCCTTGTACTGCGCTTTAAGTTCATCTAACATCTTCTTCAACGTGACGAAGAAAGGACAGTACGTCTTGCTGTGATTTGGAACCAAAAAAACCCCCTCGAATCAATAACCAAGTTAACGACTTTTCAACAACCAAGCATGCCCGCACATTAAACATACAATTACACGTTCAAATAGAGACAAGGGAAGGAAAAGAGAAGAGGGTTAACTGAGGACTGATTTGGTTGAGATGTGTGAGCTGTGAGAGATGCTGCAAGGTAAGAGCCAAGAAAGGAAAAAGAATCTAGAGAAAATGAGACAAGAGACGGTAGTGAGTTTCGGCAAAATCGACATTAAATTAAAGAAAGATTGCCAAAACACTTTATACAAGTATTTTTTAAAAATTGAGTTGATTGTGTTGAATCAGTCAATAAATAAAATAATTTTTTGATAAATTCAATTAATTGAGTTTGATCAATCAACTAAAAAATAGCTATTAGCCAATAACCAAATATGGCCTATAAATGTGTTTGTTTTCACCTAAATCATATTATCAAGATGACGAAGGAAAGGAAAAATAATAATATATTTAGTGCTTTCCTGCCAAGTTGACACATGAATGGAATTAACAACGCCATTAATTGCACTCATTAAATATGCTTTGTTTTATCTTATGTTTCTTCGTTAAGGATGGTTTGAAAACATTCCATTAATGGAAAAGAAAGGTTCTCTATCCCATTGATTGTGTTTCTCTCGTGCATTCTCTCTTGTGCCATCAACATCCATTAACGGACATGAAAGGTTCTCTCTCCTATTGATTGTGTTTCTCTCGTGCATTCTCTCCTGTGCTATCAACATATGTCACTTGTTTCTTTTATCATGCCTCTTTAATGCTACATTAATACCTTTATGTCTGCTTTTATTAGTTGTCGTGATGAATTAACATCTTTGGATGAATTAATTGCTTTGATTTCTCTTAAGCCTCTTGTTTCATTAAATGCTGTGTGTTTTAATTGTAAAATTTGATGCATGACTTTAGCATCATATATTAATGATTGTTAATGTAATAAAGTAATTATGCGTATGAACGAGAATTAGTGTCAATATGACTTCTATTATCATTTATTTAATTTGATATTTATATAATGAATAATTTATTAGTCATCAAAGTGGCCAAATTAGAAAGTTTTGTAAATATCAAATTAAAATAGATATATAGTTACCTATGATAATGTGATGCTTATGATTGCAATGACATAATGATATATTTAATGGGATACTAAAATTCATTGATACTAAAATATTTAAGAATCACCCAAAGGTTGATTAGTTAATTTTTTATCAATGAGTATAATCGTGATTAATTAGTATAATTAATTAGATATATTTAGTATATCTAAAGATAACTAATATATCTAATCAGAGTATGCATGATTATCAATTATATAAATATTACTAAGCATCAATTTATGTGTTTAATATATTGTTGTTTTACCCAAAGGAAAACCACATTATATGTTTATTGTTGATATATTTGTTATTTAATTTTAATTACATGTTTAAATTATGATTCAAAGCATTAACTTAGAGTATTTCTTTTATAATTTTTGCATCATTCAATTCTATTGCTATCTAATCGCAAACTTCGTCTATTATAAAGTTTAATGGGCTTAAGTTTAATGAACGGTGTGAACAAGTTCAGTTCAACCTAGGAATCCTAGGTCTTAACTTGGCACTCTATACTAATAAGCCCATTGCACTTACTGATAATAGAAGTACTGAAGAATGATCTTTTCATGAACGTTGGGAAAGATCAAATAGACTAAGTTTAATGTTTATACGAATGACTGTGGCTAGAAACATTAAGGCTACAATTTCCAAAACTGACAATGCTAAGGAGTATCTTAAGCTTGTTGAAGATATTTCTCAGTCTGATTTTGATGATAAATCTCTTACTGGAACCTTAATGGGTATGTTGACCACCATAAAGTTCGATGGTTCTCGTACTATGCATGAGCATGTTACTAAAAATGATAAATACAACAGCAAGATTAAGATCTATAGGAATGGAAGTGAGTGAAAGTTTCGTTGTGCAATTTAGTATTAATTCCTTACCTTCTGAATATGGTCCATTCCAAATGAGTTACAATACTATTAAAGACAAATGGAATGTGAATGAACTGCAAATTATGCTTATTTAAGAGGAAGCAAGGCTTAAGAAACAAGGAATTCACTCAATTAATCTCATGGGTAATTAAGGAGCTAGAAAGAAGTTCAAAAAGGAGAAAATAAAGGGAAAGGATGTATTACATAAGGGTAATGCCTCAACTTCAATCTTTAAGAAGGAACCAAGGAACGATATGTCATTTCTGTAAGAAAAGTGGACATTATCAAAAGGACTGTCTGAAACGTAAGGCATGATTCGAAAAGAAAAATAATCCTAGTGCTTTAGTATGTTTTGAATCTAATTTAGCAAAAGTTCCTTATAATACTTGGTGGATTGATTCTAGATATACCACTCATGTTACTAATACATTGCAGGGATTCCTTACGATCCAAACCATAAACCTAAATGAAAGATTTGTCTTTATGGGAAATCAAGTCAAAGCTACAGTTGAAGCTATTGGAACTTACCGTTTGATTTTAGACACTGGACATTATTTAGATCTTTTCGAAACCTTTTATGTTCCTACAATTTCTCGAAACTTAGTTTCTTTGTCAAAACATGATACTATTGGATATTCCTTCAAATTTGGTAATGAATGTTTTAGTTTGTTGAAACATAATTGCCTTATTGGTTCTGGTGTACTCTATGATGGTTTATACAAATTAACACTTAATAACCTTTTTATTGAAACCTTATTGACCTTGCATCATAATGTTGGTACTAAAAGAAGTTTTACAAATGAAACTTCAACTCACTCGTGGCATAAACGTTTGGGTCATATATCGAAAGATAGAATGACCAGATTAGTAAAGAATGAAATTCTTCAAAAATTAGATTTTATTGATATTGGAATTTGTGTGAGTTGTATTAAGGGAAAACATAAAAAACACATAATTAAGAAAGAGGCCACAAGAAGAATACAACTCCTTGAAATTATACACATTGATATGTGTGGGCCTTTTGATGTTCCATTATTTAATGGAGAAAAGTTTTTCATCATTTTCATTGATGATTTTTCACGTTATGGATATATTTATTTGCTTCATGAAAAACCTCAGTCAGTAAATGCTTTAGAAGTATTTATCAATGAGTTAGAAAGGCAATTAGATAGAAAAGTAAAAATTGTCCGATCTGGTAGAGATGGTGAATATTATGGAAGATATAGTGAAAGTGGACAATGTCTTGGCCCATTTGCTAAATTTCTTGAAAAGTGTGGTATATGTGCTCAATACACAATGCCAGGTACACCACAACAAAATGGTGTAGCAGAAAGCGCAATCGTACCTTAATGGATATGGTTAGGAGTACAATTAGTCATTGTTCTCTACCATCATAATTGTGGATTTATGCATTAAAATCTGCCATGTATTTATTAAATAAGATTCGTAATAAAGCAGTTCTGAAGACACCTTTTGAACTTTGGACCGAAAGGAAACCTAGTTGAAGACACCTACATATTTGGAGTTGTCCGGTAGAGGTACGGATATACAATCCACATGAAAGGAAATTGGATTCAAGAACAAACAGTGTTTTTTTTATTGGTTATCTAGAAAAATCTAAAGGGTATATATTTTATTGTTCTAATCATAGTACAAGAATTGTTGAAACTGGAAATGTTAGATTTATCGAAAATGGAGAAATTAGTGGGAGTTTAGAGTCATGGAAAGTGAATATTCAAGAAGTTAAAGCTCAAGTTTTCTTGCCTATAACTTCTTCTCAAGTTTTTATTCCTAGAGTTGTTGAAAATTTTAACAACTTACAAAAACAACATATGCATGATCAAGAACCGCAAATGCATGACCAAGCTTTAAATAATGAAGTCACCGTTAATGAACCTGATGTAAATGAGACACATGAAGTTACGTTAAGAAGATCTCAAAGACAAAAGAGATCGGCAATTTTAGATGATTATGTGGTTTACTTACAAGAAGTAGAAGGTGATTTAGGTATTGATAACGATTCGGTTTCATTTTCACAAGCCATTGAAACTGAAAATTCTAATATATGGTTAGACGTCATGAAAGAAGAGTTAAAATCTATAGATGACAATCAAGTTTGGGATCTTGTTGAATTATCGAAAGTTTGTAAAAGAGTCAGATGTAAATGGGTCTTTAAGACCAAACATGAATCTAATGGTAATATTGAGATATATAAAGCTAGATTTGTCACCAAAGGTTATACTCAAAAGGATAGCGTTGATTATAATGATGCATTTTCTCCTGTTTCTAAAATGGATTCATTTAGAATTATTATGGAAATGGTAGCTCATTATGATTTAAAGCTCCATGAGATGGATGTGAAAACTATCTTTCTGAATGGTAATTTAGAGGAAGAAATCTATATGGATCACCATGAGGGTCTCCTAGTTGAAAGAAAACAATACGTTGTGTGTAAACTTAAGAAATCAATATATCGATTTAAGCCTCCCGACAATGGTATCTCAAATTTAATGATACCATTACTTCTTTTGGTTTTAAAGAAAACACCGTTGATTGTTGTATATATCTGAAGATCAGTGGAAGCAAATTTATATTTCTAGTTCTATATGTTGATGATATCTTACTTGTTGCTAATGATCTTGGATTGTTACATGAGACTAAGATGTTTCTCTCTAAAAATTTTGAAATGAAAGATATGGGCGAGGCATCTTATGTGATAGGAAGTGAAATATTTTGTAATCGATCACAAGGAATGTTAGGGCTGTCTCATAAGCATATATCAAAAGATTTTAGAGAGATTCAATATGGACAAATGCTCCGCAAGTGTTGTTCCAATTCAAAAAGGAGACAAATTTAGTCTTAAACGAAGCCCAAAGAATGAATTGGAAATCATAGAAATGGAAAGAATTTCTTATGCATCTATTATTGGGAGTTTAATGCATGCTCAAACCTATACTAGGCCAGACATTAGTTTTACTATTAGAATGCTAGGTAGATACTAGAGTAATCCTGGATTGGAACATTGGACAGCTGCAAAGAAAGTTTTAAGATACTTATAAGGAAGAAAAGATCATATGCTTTCTTATAGAAGATCTGATCATCTTGAAGTGATTGGATATTTAGATTTAGACTATGCTGGATGTGATGACACAAGAAAATCAACATTTGGCTATCTGTTTTTTCTAGTTAGAGGAGCAATCTCATGGAAGAGTGCAAAACAGTATGTCATTGTTGCATCTACTATGGAAGCTGAGTTTGTGGCATGTTTTGAAGCTACAGTTCATGGTTTATGGCTGCGAAACTTTATTTCAGGACTTGGAATTGTCAACAATATTGCCAAACCGTTGAAAATTTATTGTGATAATTCTGCAGTAGTCTTGTTTTTGAAAAATGACAAGTATTCAAAGGGTTCTAAACATATGGAAATCAAATACTTTGCTGTTAAAGAAGAAGTTCAGAAACAAAGAGTGTCAATCGAACATATTAGCATTGATCTCATGATAGCAAATCCATTAACAAAAGGATTGCCAACATTCGGTACCATGATTAAACAACATGTCCTTATTTATGTATTTTATGTATTCGATACTCTGATCTCATTTATATATTTTGTTTATGATATTGTATCCTGTTATTTATTGATAGTATATATACATGAATGGTTATGTGAATTTTAACATGATTTATCTTTTACAAAGACATTATTGTTGAACCATTAAGATATATCTCATAATAGATCATATTAAGTTATGAACTAGTTTTGTGATGCATAAAAGGAAGTATATCACATTAAAAGATGTACAACTGCTATGATCCTTTCTAGTTTTTTACTTAATTTTGATTAATGTTGTGCTTAAAGAAAATAAAGGGGATTTAAGTTTTATTATATGCATATTATGTTTTATTGTTAAATCATGATTAAGTTACATGGGCCAAGTGGGAGATTGTTAGATAATTTCACTAAGTGGCCCATATATTTTGGTTTAATCATTTAAGTATATTAAATCCCATTAGTTATTTGAATAAGAGATATTAGGTTTAATGAAAATAAATAATGTGATTTATTTAGGTTGATGGAATGTAAAAACAAAACAAAATAAAATAAGGATAATGAAAAGAGGTATCGTTTGAATTTTAAACTGATAACTACTTCCTCTCTCTCTACCTATTAAGTTTTTTCACGTATCTCTCCATCAGATAATATACGGAAAATAATGAAACAGAGGCCAAGAGAGAGCAAACAAAATCTAAGAATATCTTAAAGATTATTGGAGATTATCTATTTAGAAAGTATCAGAAATACAATGGATCAAGGTACGCTTATGTTATTGTGAGAAATTATTAGATTCTAAGATCCTGCAATTTATGTGTTTAAATTTTACATGATAAAGTTTTCATATAAGAAAGATTACAACTTGAAGTCAGGAATCATTGCAAGGAGCATCGAGAGTATTTGGAGAACCATACGCCCACCTATTTCAAGCTAGTACATTATTAGTGGAGGAAAAATCATAGACTTTTTACCATTGGTTTGAGGTATATAAAGGTAGAAAAATTAGATGAGTTTTTCGAAAACCCTTCCTTTCCTTATTTTTGATTTTTTGATGCTTAATTTATGCTTAATTGTTGAATTCTATTTTAATTATGTTATTTTTATTATTTGAGATATTATGTTAATTCAATTGGTTACCAAGTGAATTTAACATTCATACAATTTCTAGAATTTTGACATCAAAATTTCGGTTATTGATTGCATTTCTTTATGCATGATGTATTGAGTTGGTTCAATTTCTAACAGTGAAAAGAAAGAATGGAAATTAACTGATTGGTCTCTTAAAATTAATTTGTTAAATCTCTCAGATTATCTTAGATATGTTAAAATTGCATGACTAAATTAAAATTTAAAACATGCTTGTTCACTTTTAAATATTAGGTTAGATTTATGTTTTGTTTCTATGATTTAATTTGATTCATTCTAAACACCTAAACCGAAACCCCTACCCCTATTTTTATTTACGTACTAGCTTAAAGTAATTTATAAGTTTCCATAATTGTTTCAATTTTTGAATTTTTAATGAAGTTAATTTTATATGTGCTTAATTATGTATGATTAATCTTTTCTCAATTCGTAAAATAGCATAACGTAATGTACTATACTCAAAATAACAATTTATTATAAGATTGGATTTTAATTTTATTCTAAGATGTATTGTAAGTTTATTTTCTTAAGTTTTGATGTTGTATACAAGGTAATGTGTTGACGATGTTCATATTCTATTTTGAAGTTTTTTTATAAGAGCAAAATTAGTAGGATATAATTGTTTGTTTTGAAAGTATTAAAATTAATACACTAATTTAGTAAATTAACTTTCCTCGTGGGATCGAATCTTATTTGCTCTATACTACATTGTTTAATAAATTGAAAGTAAATAAGGATTTAATTTTGTATGTCTAATGACACGTACCATCTACTCATCCATATTCATATTTTAAACAATAGTTACTTCCATTATAAAAAAGAGTAGCTATTTAGGCATGAGATTTTCAGTAACTACTTTATATCAGTACTATAATGTTGCTACTAATGGAATAACCCTATCTTTCATAAAATGTTTGATAATACACACTTGAAGAGGGAAAAAATATCAAAGTCCTTAGTATGGAAATCTAAGATCCAAGCTTTAAATCTGCATTTAAGCACAAGATAGGGTAGCGGGATCTAGTTTAACACTGTCATAGCAACATCAAGAGGCAAAATCGCGTGAAAAATTTGATGAAAAAAAAGGCTAGAAGATGGTGCTCAGCAAATTAGAAGAAAACAACAGTTGAATAGAGGGCAAAATGGCTGCCTTAGAGGCACAATTGAAGGAGGTAGTATGCCAACAATGACACTAAACAAAGAAACTATTGAAGTATTTTACATTGCAAGGTGTCAAAGTTTCTTCTCTGATGCCATCACCACCATAATCCTTATAAGTCTTCTTACCCTTATTTTCTATTTTTTTATTTTGTTGTTCAATTAGTTTTTTGTTTTTAATGTGCTTTAGTTATATGTTGTTTTCCTATTGATGAAACTGTGTTATTCAAGTGTGGTGACATATATGTTGTTGAATTTTCATTTGTACATGACTTTGCATGTATTTTTTGCTTTTGTTAGCATTGTGTAATTTTTTAATGATATTTTCATTATGTGAATGTGCTAATGGCATGAAATTGAAATGAATTAGTTTAACTATATATATTGTAACATCCCGTTTCCATATAACGGGTTGAACCATAGAAACGAGTACACGGGCAATCAATCGAGAGATTAGGAAAACACATCTCATGCTCATGCAATTGTGAATAGTGATTTTTGCATATGAAAAATGTGTGTACATGCATTCATGACATTTCCCGGTATAAGTGTGAATAAATGGAAATTTTACAATATAGCCTTTGTGTGTGTAAAAAAATTGTGTTGGAGAGGGTCATTTGGGCTTTGAGATTTTTAGAGAATTTTAGAAATTTTCTGGGAATTTTTCGGAGTCATTTCCGGACCCGGAAAACTGTCAAGTGACAGAATGAGTGTTTACCGGTAGTGAAAATAACTGTCCAATGG
>JAOQMS010043568.1:0-11567 GCA_027563885.1 Erythroxylum longipes
GATGATGATGATGATGATGATGATGATGATGATGATGATGATGATGATGATGATGATGATGATGATGATGATGATGACGACGAGTTTAATAATATAATTAAGAATAACAAATTGCTTATGTAGGGGGAGGGGTATTTATGACATTTCCTTATATGTTTTGTTTTTGTCCTTGGGACAACAAATCTTATACCACAGTCTTGGAAGGAACAAAAAATTTCTATCCTTATGCTCTAAAGACGGAACAAAAATGGGTGAGGACAGAAAGCAAACACTACGGAGCACAGAACTTTTGTTTACCTGTCATCTGTCCCCACCCATGAGGACAGCAACCAAACGCTGCGAAAGATTAACCCTACGTGAAGTACTTCCCAGAACAGGAGGTCTCTCGTTGTTGTTGCCTCCATCATTTCATTTCGCTTATATTTTCTAATTTTATTTCAATTTTATTGATGTATAAAATTGGGATAGTCGTTGAGAATGGGATTGTTGAATGTTGATATTTGTCTAAACTCACCTTCGAGAATTTAATCTTTGAGATTAATGAAATTTGATTTATTTTTTTATTGAATTATTTTTGATTCAATTTCTACCCTTCATAATTCGGTAACGAACTAAGAAGGTGAACCAAGTGAAAATCATTAAATTGCACTAACGAGAGTTAGGTAGTTTAATAGATTAAGAATTGAACTAAACTGGTAAAATTGTGTAACAAGAGATGGTGCATAGGTTTTGGATAGTTTATTGGACAAATTTAGATCTAATTTAGGTTTTGGGTAAATTGTGAATCGAGAGGTTGCAATTCCATAATCTAAACTAGGGTTTATAAATTAGGTTTAAAGATTATAACTTGAGAGGGAGTAATCTATATGATCTCAGTAATTCAATAACTTTATAATCAATCATGTAACACCCCAACTCCATCTGACATGTACACGTACACCCTTCAGATGAACGTGCATATACTTGACAGAAATGGTGTGCTAACTATTAAACTTTCACTATATAGCATGGCATCATAACTACTTCATAATTAACACAATGTTTAAAACCTAAAAATTTTCCTTATATCATTTCATAAGCCATATTTACAATGTAGCATTACAACCATCATCTATGCTTGTACAATATTAGCCTATCAGAGTCACAGCTTTATCTACAAAGTATGCTACATGCACGAGGAATTAAACAAAAATTAAACTAATCCTTCAGTCTTAGCTGACCGACCTTTGAGCCATGTCCTCTATCCAATAGCTGTATAAAATCTCTTCTAAGTAGTCTTAGAAGCTAGGTCGTCGCTCTCTCGAACCTGAAAATATCAACATTACAATTTGATTGAGTTTTGCGAACTTAGTTGAGTAACCATCCTCGACGGTTCACTCTTGTCATGCAACACATAATTTATATCATCACATAATTCACATCATCTTAATTTTCATCATGTAATATCAAGAAACTCTTTATTCTTATAGAATAAGTTTTAGAATCCATACAATTCATCATTCCATTGCAATTATGCAGATTATAATCATCGCTAATCAATCACACATATCATACAATAAAAGTCCTCAGAACATTGCAATCATTCAATTTATTCATATCATATGTCTATGCAATGCTTATGAGACTCAACTTCATTTAATTACGTTGTTGTGACCGAGTGCCTTTTTCACTGTTCCTATCCATTGTGGATACCAAGCTCTATCTTACAAATTGTGCCATAGGCTCTTACGACAGATGTCTGAGCTTTAAGCTCTTTTTTGCTGGCGATTCTGGTCACAATTGCCTTTATATTTCTTACATTCATGTAATAAAATGCACCATGCGTATTCATTTTGTCACATTCGTATTCTTTCTCATTCATATTTTTCATTGGACTTTTACTCCGGCATTCAATATAATAGTTGAGAATCATTTAGTCAATCGCATTCACATTCAAGTAGCACTTCCAATGTTCTAATCATGCATAAAAATGCCTCAGACATTAAATGTCCAAAATTCAGTACATACACATCACATTAATTTAGCACACAATTTAACAAACAATCAAGGTGATACCATCTTAGGTTACTGACTATTGCTCCTTTTAGCTTAGTGCCTTGAAGTTTCGGCAATGTCTGGAAGCAGTCGCTCAATGTGTTCTTCTATAAAATATAATCATATACAAAATTTACACATTTAGATAAATAGTCAATCATAAGCACATTCATGAATGTATCATGCATTATACATGTTCAATGACAACTTTTTGGGTATGTTTCCTTAATACACTTTATAAGCAATTGCAACACCTTCCAAACATTCTCTAATCTTTTTACTCACATTAATCCCCTCATTTAGTTTCAACTATATTCATTTAAGTTCTCATTTAAACCCACATACCTCATATGGTAACATATTTACTTGAACTCGGTTGAAAAACATCCTTTGATATATCCTTATGGGTCACGATCATGCAGGTGCACGATCATGACTTTCATGAAATTCATTAAAACTCACGATCGTGCAGAAGCACGATCGTGATTCTCCTCCAATGCAGTATTTTCTTCCTTCTTTCTTGCCATTTTTGACTTAGAAACAGAAGTTTTTAGGCAACACTTTCTTCTAAACAAATGTTTCTCTATGTCTTAAGTTTCTAATGACATAAAATTGATACATTTTGGTTTATTATCGTGCAAGTTAGAATTAAAATACCACATGCTATTATCATAACTTGACAAAACTCAATTCTCAATTTCAAACAAAATTACAAGACTCTTAAGGACAAAATTCGAATTCGTTCCATTCATGAAAAATGTAGCCACATATCTCTAGTTTACTCTAGATTAGGATTCAACCAATTTGGATATTCACAGATCAAGTTATAGCCAAAATATAGATATATGTTAAGTAAAACACTGCATGTAACATACTCTAACAGACTACATATCAACCAATTTGGATATTCACAGATCAAGTTATCGCCAAAATATAGATATATGTTAAGTAAAACATTGCATATAACATACTTCATATTGCTTTTGTATCATTTATCTATCCTTTCACGTTCATGATTAAGTTATAGCTCAAATTTCAGTTTAGTAATCTCTATACACAATTCATAAGTTCATGAATAATCACAATACAAAAACAGAACCTAATTCATACTTGTACATATCACATTTTCTGCACTTCACTAATCTTCATTTAACTTCAATTATCATAATCCTTTATACACTTTCTGCACATTTTCTACTGATTTAACCCCTAAATCACTTTACTTATATCTCAGAAATTGCTTCTTCCTACACCACTCACGCATGCATCCATTCATCTTGCTACACCATTCATGCATGCATACATTTTCAAACATGAAAATCTCATCAAAATTTTATTTACACTACTATAAAACTTAAAGCATAACTTACTTATCTTAAGCTTCACTCTCTTCAGTAAAATTCCAGAAATGGGGGGGAAAGCAAATGAGAGATTTCAGCAATAATCGAAAACCCCAAATCTTTGAAGACTTTGCAAGGTGTATTAAGCAAACACCAAAGACATATGAACAAGCTAGGATTCGGTGCTGGATAAGCAAAAAGGGAGGTTTTGGTGATGGAGAATTTTGGTGAAGCATAAGGGAGCTATAGAAGAGACTAGAAGAGCAAATTGAGCAAGTAACGAAAAATCATGCCTCTTCTATTCACAATCTAAAGATTCGAGTGAGACAACTTTCCCATGAATTTTGTAGGATAAGTGTGGAAGACTCTCTAAGTAATATGGAAATACATCAAAGAGAGCAATATGAGGCTATCGCACCTAAGAATGGGGGAGAGCTAGAAGGACCAGTGGAAAACCAAACTAAACCCCACCTTCTTGAAGACCAAGAGTCGATGAAAACGTATAAAGAAAAGAATGCCAACCCTCCCCTTTATTCACCATTTCATGATGTACCATGTGTGAACACTGAAAAATATTTAGTAGATGTCCACGAAAAGAACCTTATCCTTCAAATTAATGATGAACAAATGACATTCAACATGAATGATATATTAAAGAATCCAAAGGAGAGTAGCTCATTCAGGATAATTGATGTGTTCTAATCTTCTGAAGAACAAAAGGGAAACGAACAGATGACAACCGACATCGAGTTTAAAGAAGCTATGAAAATCTTTGTTCATGAAGTAAAAGAAGTAGAGGAGATGAAGGTGATTAAGGAAGAAAGAGAGCAACTCACCTTCTTATAGGACAAACTATTGGATTCGATGGAAGATTCAGGGAGTTTTTTTATCCCCTTTTTTATTGATAGTTTGTTAGTGAAAAGGACATTACTGAGCTTAATTGGTTTGCATAATTTTATCAATATTGTCTTTCTGATCATTTTGCAACTTGTAGCTTACTTACAGGCTACAAAGCTGATGTTAAACAAAAAGGGTGGAAGCAAGCCACTCATAATTGATCCTGGTTGAGATTCCATAGTTGCAAGGTCAAGCTAATGACCATAAATTAACATGTTTATGGTAGGTTTAAATTGTTATGCATTTAAAGTTGTTTCATTTCCATAAATAAATAACAATGATTTGGAATGCATTGCCCTACTAATTCTCTTACTCTCTCTGAATCAATTATAAGAGAGGGAAGCCAACTCAGCATCAAGCGCATTTGCTCTCCTCCTCTAGCACATCACCACCTCAGTTACCATGATGGTTTCGTGTTCTAACACTTTTCTTTCCTTTGTTGTTAGTATTTTATTCTTTTTTCTTCCACATATTGTTTCATTCCCCCTTTTGTGCTTGTATGTATCCTTCTCACATTTAGGACAATGTGTTGTTCAAGTGTAGGGAGGGTTATGTGGTTTACTGTGCACGTGATTTTACATATGGTATAATAACTGTTAGGTTGCATTTTGTGATTTGTTTGAATGTGTCAATAGCTTAGATGGATTGAAATTAGTTTAATTTTGAATATAGTTTATTAGGTTGCGAAAAATAATTAGCTCACAAAATTACTGAATTGGGGTCTTTGGATAAATATACAACTTAATTAGGATTTAGTGTAATTTTGTCACCCTCTAAATTGTCACATTCATTCTTAATTTGAGGTCTTTTAACTTAAGTTACTTTACTAGTATTTTTCATGGAAACGAGTAGCTAAAATAATAAGCTAGGCAATAAAATAAAAAAGTGTTTATTAAATAAATAACTATTCCACGGGCTTTTAGGTTATAAATAAAGCTAGTAGATAGTTGAGAACGTGATATAACTAAGTAACCGGATCGACACGCATTACAAATGTGTGCCTCCACATCAAAAAGGTGTAATGACGTTCCAACCAATAAGTTTAATAAAAACATGACTTAGTTGAGTAAACGGATTGACATTCATTACCAATGTTTGTCTCCCCATAAGAAAACTATGTCCATGTTCAATAAATAAATTTAAAAAAATAAGGGTTTTCCAATAAAAAGCCTGCCGAACTTGTAATAGGTTGACTTTTCTGCTAGTAGTATGCCCTTGGCTAATGGTTATATGTGACTTTTGTACTGACATTCTGACTTATTATTTATATATTATGAGGTATTCTTTTATTTATATATGTAAATTGTTTATGTAATGTGATTTACATTCCATAAATAGTATTAGGCTTATGTCATTAAATATGTGACTTGATAGTAAAACCATAAGCATTATAATACTATTTTAAACTATCCCTGGTTGATCATTATTGGTGGAACAATAATGAATTAAGGCTAGTATGTGTTCTAATTGATGTCACATTTTACTAATCATAGATATGAGTTATCAAATCGGATATATAGATATATGTTAAAGAACATATATTGGATCCACCCACAGAGAGAACATTACATAGTTTCGTGTCACTAGTAATTCTCAATATAGTTTGACTTTAGTCCTTTGACCTGAAGTCATCATGGTTACCTACATGAGGAATTAAGTGTTCTGACATTAGACTAAGTTATCTTTAACCAGATAACAAGTAGTTTTATGTTGGACATTAAATGAATCATGCGGAGGGATGTGAATGACGTAGATGGGAATTGTAGCTCTCTTAAATGAGAGAGATATCATTTAGGCCTCTTGACAAGTATGAATGAAGAAATGCATGGTCGTGCTCAAATGAATTTATGAGGAGTCATCAATGTCATTTGTTATAGTCAGTCAACTTAGGAATCAAGAAACTATGATCAATCAAAGGTTGACATGTACCATGCGTTATGATTAATCTTAATATCATGTTACAAAGGGACTGAGTTTGTAACCATGGTTATAGGTTAAATTGGATTACCAATCCTCTTTGATTTGGGTAGTCATAATGTCTTGCCGCTTATGACTTATGGGCCTTGAAGTGTGATCAAGCGCATTGCCAACATCAAATGAGCTTACAGGGTTGCACATAAAGAGTAATGTGATTTGGGCTTATTATCTTGGGCCTAATTTATTAGGCACTGAATAAATATATGTGGATATATTTATTGGGTTAGATTGAATTAAGTTGTCGAGCTTTTATTATATGAGATATAATATGGGTCGAAACTTTTTGGGCTTCCATAATCCTAATGGGTTTAGGATTATGATATTCTTATTCCTAATAGGTTTAGGATTAGGATATTCCTATTCCTATTAAAATAGGATTGTCCTATTCTCATTAGGAATAGGGATAAGGTCTTTTTATAAATAGAGGGCTTATGTCTTATTAGAAGACAGACAAAAAACCCTAGCCACCTAGCCACTCGTTCTTTTTACGGAGAGAAAACTGTGTGGCGTTCTAAAGTGTTTTAAAAGGTGATAGCACACATTAGCTACTACCCGAATCATTCATCCTTATCTGGATATTGGTAGAGGATGTTCGCGAGCTGCAGCGTCAAGATATCTTAAAAGAATCCCAATCCACACGTTTCAAGAGGTAATTCTGTACACTTCTTGTTATGAAATTTCGGTTAACCAAGGCACAAGACCTGAAGTCCTATGGTCCATTTGGCTGCATATTGTGCATTCCCGAGTCATAAGTGAACCAACATTTTCATGAAAACGTACTTAGGAACAATTACAGAGTTTGAATGACCAAAGAATTATTAATGTGTATGTTCAATTGAAAAGATTAAATAATTAACACATGGATCTCGATTAATTTATATATTTAGTTCAAAGCCCCTAGATAGATTTTGCATGTTAATGTTTTGATATAACTTGAATGATTGTGTTTAAGATTAAATTTAGTTCATGAAGTTGAAGCCATTGCCTCATTACTGTATTGTGTATTGTGTGTTTGTTATGTGTTTGTTGTTTTTTTTGCTTGAGGACAAGCAAATGTTTAAGTGTGGGGATGTTGATAGTTGTGAATTGCGTCATGTTTTAGGGCTTAATTTGTTATATATTAAGTATTAATTTAAGTGATTAGTATTTGTTTTGGTTAGAATTATGTTGGTTTGTGTGTTTAAGTGTTTTTATGGGTTAGTGTAAGTATTTGAGCTTAAATATTATATTTTTAAGGTACCTTGATGTGCTTGTTAGTGTTTCAGGATCAACAATGAAGAATGGAGAAGTTTTGAAGACTTTCAAGCCGAAACAACGACTCACGATCGTGGAACAATAGGCCACGATGTGACAAAAACATAAGAGCCAGCCTACAATCATAGAAGAAAGGACACGATTGTGACAGATGACTTTGCCATAGCCTACAATCATGATCTGATTGCCACAATTGTGACAGAAAGGTTTGATGTAGGTCAAGATTGCGGTACGTAGGCCATGATCTTGGCCTGCATCAGGTGGATACGCAAATAGGATAAAATGTCAAGTTTTAAGGAAGTTTTTGGGCTGTTTCAACCCTAAAAGAACCCTAGGGTTGCTCAAGACCAAAAAGGTATTTAAAGAATATGAAGAACACAAGAAAGGGAGATTTTTGTATCATCCACATCCTGAAAACCCTAGAGAGCTCTATCGAGAGATTAAGGAAGGAGAGGAAGGAAGAGAGACATGGAGCCGAAGACTACGCGAAGTATTTCCCAGAACAGGAGGTTTCCCACTGCGTTGCCTCCATCAATCCGTTCCACTCATATTTTCTGATTTTATTTCAATTTTATTATTGTATAGAATTAGGATAGTCGTTGAGAATATGATTGTCGAATGTTGATATTTATCTAAACTCACCTTTAGGAATTTTGTCTTTAAGATTAATGAAATTTGATTTATTACATTTTTATTGAATTATTTGTGATTCAATTTCTGCACTTCAAAATTCAGTAACAAATTTAGAGGGTGAATCGAGTTAAAATCATTAAATTGCACTAATGAGAGTTAGGTAGTTAAATAGATTAAGAATTGAATCAAACTAGTAAAATTGTGTAACGAGAGAACATGTGTAGGATTTCGGTAGGTTATTAGATAAATTTATATCTAATTTAGGTTTTAGGTAAATTGTGAATCAAGAGGTTCCAACTCCATAATCTAAATTAGTGTTTATAAATTATGCTTAAAGATTATAACTCGAGAGGGATTAATCCACCCTAGGCCATCTAGACCCGGTAATTCAATAACTTCATAATCAATTAGGTTTTTGTTAAGGTCGGATTAAAATCCCCTTTCACTCAATTGGTAGTTCCTAGGTTGATTCTTGAGTTAGTTGTGCAATTGCTATCTTTTCTATAATTTCAAATTTAATTCTTGACATTGATTGCTTAATTGAATAATTTTTTGTCTTAGTTGTTTATTTTAAATTATTGTAAATTTGAGTTAAGCCTTAGATTTTAAGATTAGATTATTCCTCCTCGTAGGATTGACATCTTAGGTACTATATGAATGACTCGTGTGCTTACAGTATTATCAAGGTTAGAACTATTAAAATTTTTCCATATCAGAAACCTGCGATCATGTTTGACACCCCTCTAAAGCTCAGAGTGAAAAAGTTAACTTCTTTAACTTAAGCAAAGAACTAGAGAATGTATTTGGTAGGCTTAAGGTGCTTGACTTAAAGTATGTTAGGAATTTTTTTACTTGGAGCAACAAACAACTTGATATATGGTTCATAAGGAAAAATCTAGATAGAATTCTAATTAACCAAAACTAGCTGAGGAATTTCCCCAATTCCTTTGTACATTTTGTCCCTCCATTATGTTCAGATCATTCCATTACGGAAATTTAAAGCTTCATCACTCCTGTCTCCTTTAACTTCTTAAACAACATGGAATGCTTCATGGAATTAGTGAGAAAAGTACAGGATAACTAGATTCCTAGGTGTAAATTTATCAACTAATGATAAAGCTCAAGTTATTAGAAAATAGGTTAAATATATTCGTTAAATTAGATGGTCACATTATAGCACAACATTCACAGAACCATTTTAGACAATATCCTAAAGATCCAGGATTTATAAGAGATTATTATACCAGCATATCCATCAAAGGATGTGCTATTAAAGTCGATTTCTATAAACATTTTCCATAGTCTCATATCAAATTTCAGTATCATTAGCCTTGAATGTCTTAGAATTTCTATTAAGTTCATCAAGTATATCAAATTATATCTATCAATGACTTCCTATATTGTGCTTATTAATAAATCTCCATGTAAACAATTTAAAAGTTCTAATGGGATAAGGTAGGAAGACCCACTTTCTCCTTATTTATTTTCCATTTCTATGGAAATAATCACTAAGATAATTTGGTCAAACATAATAAGATCCCCTAACTTCAGATTTTAGCAAAAATGCAAAGATATGTGCCTCATCCATTTAAGCTTTTCCCATGACCTAATGATGTGTTTATGGAGCTGATCAAATGTTTATCATCTTCCCTGAATTCTTAAATTCCAGCATTAATTCCTAACACAGCTTGCCAGTAATGTGCTAAGTTTTCTAAAAAAGAGTAATCATTGAAGCCAATAGGGACTGATGCTTCCAATGAATTAAGATCAAGCATAAAATCTTCAATCTCCTGAGATAGGGAAGAGGGAGGGCCAATAAAATTTTCTAACTCTTAGACAATAGTAAGACTAGGAGAATTTGGAGTACTAAATAATTATTTAAAATAGCTAACTATCAAATTTCTTAAAGAATTATTATCTAAAATAATTTGAGCATTTGAATCATGCCGATTATCTTCTTTATGTTTCTCCTTCCCAAACAAGTAATTCTAGCCTTATATGTAAGTAGTGAATCATGCTCTCAAAGAATAGTTTTGTACGTCTCCAGTATAACAGCTTTAATATTTCTATAAGTAGGTTCATTTAGGTGAGTGTAACAAGCCTCTTAAGCACTTCTCAACTCTCACTTGGCTTTTTGTAGCTTAATAAAGGTGGTGGATTGATCTACTTGATAGAAATATTTGAGTTTGTTTCTAAGTAAGTAAAGCTTCCTTATTAGTTGAAAGGATTTTCATCTTGTAACTTTTACATTATAGACCTCTTATACTAACTCTATAAAACCATCCCTGCTTGTTAGAAAATTGAAAATTTTGAAAGGAGAATTGTAAGAAGTTAGGGAATTGAGATTAAGTACCTCCATAGTATGGTGATTAGAATATAGAAAGGCACCAAAGTGAGCATATGGATTGGGAAATTGCCTCATCCATAGTTTGCTAACAAATATTGTATCTAATTTCTTCATAATAAGGCAGCTACCATGCTACTTATTGCTTTAAGTGAAGAAAATAAAGTTAGTCATTGATAGTTTTGTAACAACATCATCTAGTTCTCTACTAAAATTTAAGTGTTGCTTCTGTCTCCTTAAGATTCAGAGGGATGTAGTATATAGTTCATACCTCTTGTAATAAGGTAAGAAAAATTTATAGATGAATGAATAGAGAGTAGCTCCTCCTATAACTTGGCTCTCTGAAATTTGAAGCTAGTTGCACTGATGATTATGATTTCCATCTCTTTCCTTATCTTGTAGCATTTGTACTTTAGATGAATAAACTGATCTGAAGTTTTACTCACTGTAACTAACAATTTTTATGTGTTATAGTCAAGCAAGATTCTACCATTGAAATGATGCTCGTGGTTGATTGGTATTTCTAGCTTTTCCTTAAAAATTTCAATGCATTATAAAGTTTGTAAGCTTTTATTCTTATTTCCAAAATCCCACACAAAACTAATTTCTCTTCCCTTACTATATCTTTAACCCACTAGCCTTCACAAGGCTTATCAAAACCTCTAATATTTTAAAAGATTATAAGTATTTACGCAAAAGAGAGGGTGTTTCACTAACCCTTTTTAGATTTTCTTATTTTTCTGTTTGATCTCTTACTTGATACTGGAATAAATTGATCATTCAGCTGAATAATTTCATCAAGAATTTCTTGTTGAGTAGCATTTTCCTTCAGCTCATCTTCATTATGTTCAATTCTTGCTTTACCCTTATCCCTAGCTTAGGCATTTATAAGATTTTCAGGTTATTACTCATTTGCTTTTGTATTCACATTCAAAAGTACTGTATTAGATTCATTATCTATACTTGGAGCTTCTACTTCTTCCACTATCTCTATCAACTCATTATAATCCCTGTTAGACCCCGATTTTCTTCTTACTATATGTTGGGGATTAATTTTATTATTTAGTTGCGATTAGGTATAAATTATA
>JAOQMS010043569.1:0-11566 GCA_027563885.1 Erythroxylum longipes
CAAGAAAATGCATTTCCTTAATCTCTCTTTGAGCTCATATGTACTGAAATTTCAGGTCCTAACCCTTAATATGAGAACGGGATGTTACAATGGTTATCTGTAATCTATCTTGATGCTATATACCAACCTTGGACATACAGTGGCCTTGTGACAGAACTATGTTAATTATTACATCTGTAGAGTTGGCTTTGTTATGTGATTAGCTTCCAGTCCCATTATGGTCATATATTACCCATAGGTCAACCATATCTATATAGTGACATGATCCTATAGCTTAATGGTAGGTCATATGGATAACATCTAAGATATATACCACAATGAGCATGATTATTATGTACACTAGTTACCCATATTATTTAGGTAATGCAGCCAAGAATTACTTACACTAGTAACCCTATGTGGAATTACTAGCAGAGATACTATGGGTTTCCATATGATACTAGTAACCTATAACATGTAGTTATACCAATTAGACACAACCTTACTTCCATTGAGGTTATGTATTATAATGTTATATAGTAAGATATATTGAGTATTATAGTATTACTCTCCTATGATATTATAACCAGTAGTTTAATGTAAGGTATTATATAAATGGCCTTGTCTATTGGTATGCAATGGCTATAATCCATAGGAGAGTAACACTATCAATGTATAGTTACACATGATAATATGCATCTATTACCCTAATATACTCATAGGTACATATGGTATATACCCATAGGTATAACCCACATTACTATAATAATGTACCTTATTACCATGCTTGTCACCTAGTACCCATACATATGACATAATGCTGGTACGACTTACCCATATATTGTTATTGTATGCATACATTATAGTATGGTACTATCCACCTTGCATAGTGGATAAAATGTAACTATGGTCAGTTGCCTGTGGGATAACATATGTAAACTATGGAGTATGTTATAGGCATATAAAGGTGGGTTAGCACTTTTAATATATATTCACAATACTGGTACCATGCTATGTCTATATTTAGTTACATTAATACACTTAGTATATTATACCTAAATGTATAATATGTCAGTTGAGTACATAATGGGTTTAAGTATAGTGAGTAGGTTAAACCTTGGTGTGCTCTTGTGTAATAAGGTATAAGTATCTATTACAAATGTACAACCACCCTTGTACAAATGCATATTAAATATACAACGGTATGCTTATATACTTTTTATATCATTGTAACTATAAAAATACATTTGTAACACTATGCCATGTATATGGGTGTAGTGTGATAACCATAACTTGGCAATTTACCACACTGCCTATATTTTGTATTTTATATCATATGTATTGTACTACAGGTATGGTATATGGTACAAGGACACATGGTATCATATATGTACCATTAGTGCTATCCCATATAACTGATAATGGTGGAATTGTATGATGTGGTTTATATAGTTATCACCACATAAGATATTTGATGGTATAGTTATGGTAAATAATACTGGTACCTATTTATACATAAGTGGCTGTCCATAATAAATGGTATAATATGTACCTGATAACACATGGGTATGTGGCCCTATTGGACGTATACCCACCTACTCAGGCATGTATATGGCCAATCTCCATTATATATGTAACGAATACATATGTCTCATACCATTGTATATTATAACATTTGCAACATACATGTATACCAAACGTACATGTATAACAGTTGAGTAAGTTATCAAGAGAGGTCTACCTTCTTGCTCGTGCTACGTATGTACCGCGTAGGAGACCAATAACTTTTTTTTTTGGCTTGGACAAGAATTTCAAACCCACAACTTAGATTTTTAAGACAGGTGTACAGGGAAAGATCTCGCGAGGTGGTCGGCAACTGTTGGATTATCATACCCTCAAAGTTTCTGAGCAAGGACTCCTAGCTTGAATAGAGACAAGACGAGCCGGACTTGACAGCTTATCAGGTACTAACAGAGCTTTTTTCTCCTTTCCTAACAGATCTGGACACCATATCAAGTATATCCTTTGGTTATTTATTTCTATTTATTTATGTATTTAGTGTACTGTTATTTTCATAATCTTTTAGCGCGCAAGTTTTACCTATTTACTCTTTAACCTGCATCACTCTTTTATTATCTCATCTGCATTGTGGGTCTACCGGAAATAGCCTTTTTACTGTGTAGGGGTAAGGCTGCGTACTATCAGACCTCCCCAGACTCCACTTAATTGCGGGACTTCAGACTGGGTGTGATGATGATGATGATGTATACTAAACATAGTGATATGACCATAATAAGTACCTCAACTATACCCACGGTATAATTAGATGATGGGTGGCTACATATATACTGGACTGGCTATGGTATTAGATACTACCTATACCAAAGGGGTATATGGAACCCCATTGTTTGTATATATCCTAGCATAGATCCCCATTGATAGTATAACCACCTGTATGTACATAAAACATACATGGTATGTAACCTTACATACCAGAGTATACATATGGTATGCGTATATGGTGTATCAATCAGGGTATGCCATAAAAGGTGAGTAGAATTACACCTTTTATGTACATAGTTTGTGTGCAATTATACCATATGTATGGTATGGAATATATATATCCATATATATTGTATAACATTGATATGATGGATGAGAGGTTAACATCTCTAGTGGGGACCTATACACGGACAAGCTGATTGGTATCAATTGGCAATATGTTACTTATTGGGTATATTATATCATCTAATATTCGGTAGTGTATACAATATGATACAGATACCATATTGGACCTAATCTTAATATACCAATTCTTATTACATCAATCAGTTAGAAACCCAACCATATACCTTTGTAAGTGGTTGTATCTCATATGTTGTAACTGATTACATTTATAGGAATTAATATAACAGGGATTGTGACATACATTTAGTGATTCTAATATGGACACATACTATCCTTAACCATGTGTATATAACACAACGGAACATAAGGATGTAATTGTACTCACTATACAATAAATAGGACCATATATGTTAGTAATATGTGGACTACACATATAAATGAGTAGGATTTGCACTAGTATAGGCATGTATACAACACAGGTTGTATACACAGGTTACCTATTATATGTGGAATGACCATCCATTCTGTGGGGCGTGGTAATGTGGTACATTAGTATATACTATCTTACTAATAATAGGCAACCAGTGTATTAACATTATACCTTTTATAATATTAATAGGTATTATTTGGATGTCTCATAAGCCATCAAATTGTATGATATGGTTCCATGGTATGTAACCTTAATGTATTTATAAGATATGCATCTATCCATTAGTATATGGATGGTACATGATATCACGCCCTTGGATGGATGGTACATAAATGGTATAATTTACATAACATTTGATGGCTTATGAGATGCAGACATATATGATATTATATGACATTAAATGCCCATAACATATGGAATTGTCTACACACATTGTGTGGTATACACTTGATGCACGTTAACATGATTACCAAACACAGTCATGATAACCAACTAAAGGATGGGTATAATAGTATATGTGCAAGCCTAACCCAATTATGGATGTCCTATACCCTCATACTTATGTTATATGTACCTACTTGTATGCACAATATGGTTAAGAGTAATATCCATGTGCGTACACCTAGCTGGTTGTGGGTTAGTAATGTACATCATATACATTGTATGCTTGAGACATAAATGGAGACTCAAGAGTGCAATGTTATATGGATACATATTGTAATATTTATGTGTACTGTATATAAATCATACATAGTACTATGTATGGGCAATCTTGTTGCAGGAACCATTGATGTATATGTCATCCAATATAATGAAATGGATACTATTATACCTGAATGTATTTAGGTATATGTTAGTATAATATGGTTAGTGGATGTAAATTGATACATTGGTAATATCAATGTGGTTATATAATATCATGCTTACCATTATACAGGACATCCAGACATGTGATGGGGTCTTTTATAATATACACATAACATGGTGTAACCTCATTACATATAATAAGTGGCGAGTATGGTTTATCATCCCTTACATGGGTATGATTAAAAGCTTATCATATGCATATAGTACTAAGTGACTCTACACAACCATTACTATATGTGGATAATACCTATAGTGTAACTTTCCATTTATACTATACCCGTGCTTACATACTATAGTGTAAGCACATTGTAGGGTACATTATACCTATCCAGACCATGCTAGGGGATAGTATTGTACCAATGTTGATCACCCATGTATCACCGTTAGTACACCTTATGGACATATAACATGGTGTATGTCACATACCATAGACATGTTATTGTATAATTATGTAACATAGAGTTATAATGTGTAACATGAATGGATATGGCATGTGTGGAGATATTGTGTACCTTGTATAGGTGGTCACGTTGGTGGTATAATGGGTATAACCCATCCTTAATATTACTTTGGTACTAGGTAACAACCCTCTATCCAACCACATTAGATGGGCCCACTATAATCTCTTGACCATAGACATAGATGGGCCATGTGGATGGACTATAATTATAATTATAGTGGTCATCCCTAGAGATATGCAGAATATCTCCAGGTATTCCAAAAGGAGAGGTTTCCATATACAAATTATGGAGAGACCTAATGTACCCAACTAGTTGATCTATATCACTTGTATTGGGTAATATCATTCATGTACCAATGGATATTGGTGATGGTATCACACATACCAACCTCAATTGGTGTGAATTAATGGAGGTAAAACACTATGTTATCTTATATCATGTATGCAAGGAATTAGTTACTAAACAATAGTAGTATGGTATCCCTCCATTGGATGGTGTACATCAGATAACATAGTTACCCAATGTAGGTACAACACATGTATTGTATATGTATACAATAACCCATGATAGATGCATACATTGGGTACCATTGAGGTTGTGTATGTTATACAAATTTTAAGGTATAATAATGGGTAGAAGCAAGTATGTTTATTTTGTGTGTAACACTTTTCGTAATATGGAAATATATAATAGCTCCAAATGTATTGGGTAACGTTATCATACAACCTATATTGACTATACTTGTACACCAAATTGTAGCTATCATAGTAACATACCTACAAATTATCTGTGGATATAGTAACTTAACTATGGTATAATAATATGAAGTGTTGTAAGTACTACTATTAGCTTGTGATGACATGTGAAAATGAACTGTGATGGATGTGGTCTAGTGGGTGTAGTGATTATATGTTTGTATGGGATGTTACTATTATATGGTACCCACATATTAGTTGTGGATAATATATACGTAAAGATTATATGTGGATGGCAATGGTATACCCTAACTGTCCAAAGGTTGTATAGGGTAAAAGACACACCAGAGGGTATTACTATATGACATACCCCATTACATAAATGTCATGGAATTATATAGGCTATGCCATATAACCCCCTATTATATGGACATTGGTATGGATGTATAGATATCTATATATCATTGTAGAAAACAAATAATTTTACAACATATTGGTGTAACCATAAATTAATGCTAAACCAGAGTATTGTAACCAATAGTCAGGATAATATATTTTGGTAACATATGTAGATTAACTGTAATGAAGTAGTTAAGATGTATGTGGCTTACAAGAGTTTTATATAACACACATGGTCTCTTATATTATAATGTGGTATGATATACCATTTACATAACATATTCCAGATAAGTATGTTACCATCATACTTATAGCATGTGTCATGGCTATTAGTTATGTTATCAACATTGTATAACAGATAACAGTTTCACACCCACATTATAGGGATAACACCCATTAAGTGGTGAATGAGGACATAACACATCAGATAGTTAAAGGTATCTCCATATACACACCATTACATAATAATGGCTGAAGGTATCTACCATTAATTCACAAGTGCTGTTATCTATGTTGGCATACCATTAGGTATTATATAGATAGGTTAACATCCATTTAATACATAGTCCATATAAGTCACCAGTAGTCAACATATAATCACTCCAAGGAATATGCTAACTATAAAACAACAAACATTCTTCATTATACCATAGAAGCCAGTGATATGGTCCATCATGTACACTAAGGCACTACCATATGTTCTACCCTAATGTATCAGTTAATAAACCTATATCATATATGTTACAGATCGTGGGCCACATCTGATCCTTCTGTCACTAGGTTGTACATTAAACATACCATATGTTAAATTTGTAATTAACGTTGTACCATATATAGGTATAGTTTGAGTGCGATAATATCAAGTGGTATTTAACAATGCTGTTCGATAATATAGACCCATTTTTTAGATACCAATAGACACGTGCCATTACATATAAAGGCATCTAATTTTAGATATAAGTTCACACTATACCTAATTACCTTACACCCCATTCTACAGAAGGTTTTCGTAGAATAACTTGTACCATTGGCTAGGTTGATATGGCTGCAGGACGTCGTGTGATGTATGACTTTAAGTGAAGATACAAATTTTAACCAGTGATCATCACATACATGTATTCATTGACATACCAAGGTAGCCCTAGCAAATATGGGTATTCCATTATGGGTATACCTTGGTATCATCTGTATTAATTATGTACCATGGGTTGGGTAACATACTCCAACATGTAAGTGTCACACCCTCTAGAGTAATGATACTAGTAGCTAGGTGGTGTCGGTAGTCATGGGTATGTAAATTAGTAATACAGGTTGGCTAAAGGTATAAGGGATATAAATTGTATACAGTTGTCTTGCTATATGGTGGCATCCATTGTAAATAGGGTGTATAACAATTAAGGGGTCGGATCACTTAGCCAACTTGTATTACTAACTTATTTGGGTCCTATACTGTAATAGTCATATCAGTTTGGGTATACCTCAGTGATCCAATGTGATGGTATTACCATACCATGACATGGTATGATAGTGATCTATGTTTGGTAATATTAGTTTAATGTATATTGATGTAATATGACTGTAATCAATGTAACAACCCATTATATGGTTCCATGACATTTTTAGTAATGTCATATATGTATAAGTGGTTATTTGTATATCCATATGCATGAGTATGGTGCATGTAACCCATATGATAATGAATTGTAATAAGACATATGAAAGGTAATAATGTAGGTATTTATGGTCCACTCTCCGTTCAAAAGTATGATAATAAGGGTATGGTGAGTATATACCTAGCCATGTCCAACAATAAACAAACAGTAATCATTCATGGTTGTGTGCCCTTTGTCACCAATCATATTTGTATATATCTACCTAATACATATGGTACCATCAGGTTTTCATGATACCACTCATTATCATATGAAGGGCTATCATAATTCATATCCATGCATTGTGTACCTTTGTAACATATTTGGTATGACATCATTAGTCAATGATATGTATATTTCACTAGGTTATTATTACCATTGGTGTTTATCATAACCAATATGTCTGTGTAATCCTATCTTATATCATTTAAACACCCATGATATAATTGTTACCTTCATAAAGGTAACATACTTGTGTATATACAACCAAACATATATTACACAGAGATATTGGTTATGACTTTGTAATATATTTTTGGTTGTAACTGTGTAATTAATAGCATAGACTCGACATATTGTAACTATACATTGGATATAGAATCCTATGACCACCGTATGATACCTACATGTGAGCTCATATAATGTCATGTACATCCTACCAGGTGTATATGACATGCTTGTATTTAGTGTGATATTGGCACCACTAGGAACATACAATATTGGTAGATTGCATAATATCGTTCATAGGATACACAAAACCATACAATGATGTAACTAATTTCTTAGTACAATATATTAGATACACTCTCATATATTATGCAATATATTTGTCAATTAAGAGCATTAGATACCAACAAAATGTATAAGCTGGTAATAGATTGAGTCATTATGTGTAAGATACATAATAATATTGTACATATTATGTGGTTACCATATATGTTATATATTAATTATATAACATGTATGGTAACCACATAATATATAGACATATGATACCCATGGGTTAGTGACTATGGTGGTAGGACATTTATAATGCTCGGAACCATGTTACTTACCACACTATAATGCTACATATTATAGTGTAAAGCCCTAGGTGTTGTATGTCACCCTGTATTAATTATGTAATACCTAGTAAAAAGAGACTTGATGGTAAGCAAATGTGAAACCCATTGTATATGTATAGTCCATATACAAGTGGCACTATACATTGGGTGAGGTTACCTGTGTATATCTATGCACAAGACTCAGGATGTTGCTCTTTGGGGATCTAATAGGGGTCACCATACATTACACAATATTTATTCTAGTCAAAAGTAGCTAATCAATTCAGGGTATATCCACCACACCTAATGGATATATTTTCTTACATCAGGTATTAGTTAACCAGTATTTGGTTATATTGCAAATTATGGTATTATGTGTATTCCAAATAATGTATAAGGTTGTTAATTGAGCATAAATGTTATTTAGTGTTGGATGATATCATATGACACGGGCCCTAACATTACTATACAGCTTGTGAGGTATTACGTATATATTTATATACCTTAACAGTATGCACACTTTTGCATAACCATGTATACGATATCATAACTAAGTTTCATGTCATATGTAGGTATGGAAATGTATCAGTCTGGAAAATGATAAATTATGTAAGTAATATATCCCACCACAAGAGTTGACATACTCATGCTATACTCCTTTATAACCAATCACTTATAATGGATTGTTATTAATCTAATAATAATCCCACACATCATGTGCACAAGGCCTAATATATGTGTAGATATATACCTACACATGTAGGTATATATTTATATGGCTATTATACAATCCATGTATACTCTGCCAATGATAGTATATTTTTGGTCTACATCCACGTATACATATAGCGGATCTCCACAATGTACCTTCTCATTATCCCAATGCACTAGATAGGAGACCACATATTGACCATTATACATGTACAGGATTACAATATCTGGTATTATATCATGCAATTATATATCCTACAATATGGTGTCTGGTACTAGCATAAATATTGATAGTTACATGTCTCTCATATAATTGTTAGTTGATATATTAATGAATGAATAGCAACCATATTGATTGCGATACCTCCATCACAAGGGGTGTACGTTGGATGTCCATAATATCATGGTCTCACATATAGTTATAAGTTTATCCATATGTAATGCCAGTGCTATGTAACATCTAATGTAAATATAATGTGCCAATACTAATACTTCATGATAACTTACATAGTCATACCACACTTATTACCTCAATCCCAATGTCATACCATGCTCATTATGGATGGTTGCCAAGTCCATACTATATGGATCAACTTTTAGTATGGCCAATGGTGCACTTACATGAGCCAAATACTTGGAAGTTTATAACATACTCGTTACATTGTCATACACTATGTATGTGTATAAATTAGTAAAGGTATCATAACAAGGTCCAAACTAGTATAGATAGCATTATGATATGTCATCATATCTGGATATAGTTACCACTACATGTATACTAATGACATACTTTATAATGTGTCACCTTGATACATGATTATAATGTATCCAAATCCATTGTTAATGGGTTACGCTAATAAGGCCTATTTTATATGGTATGTCATGGTCATACCCACCCTGGTATCAATATAGGTATGTATATCAACATTGGAAGACAATCTAAATATAGTCTTATAAATATCATTAGTATACCATACATAAGGTTGTATTAGTCTGATTATTTGATACCAGTTATCTTTACCTGGTATCACACCAGATGTCTACTATCCTTGTAGGCACTGATCAAACATATGGTGCCCTAATACCTTTCAGTGATGCTACAACCATACAATATACGGTAATATATTGTATTACCATATATATGTATGAAGATGAGTAGTATCAATATATGCAATATATGGAGTGAGATCAATTGCAAATGGTTACCATGATCCATTGCTAGTTTTAATCCTATCCACATTACACCATAATAGATATATGGTTGAGTGCATATCTACCCATAGTATATTATATAAGTACATTATATGTGAATGGTATATATACTAAATAACACCTGAAATAGTAACCCATATATCCTTATCCCATATAGTCAACATGATTACCTATGCCATGACTAATGAATACCTGGCCATAAATCTAGGGATGGGTATATATTCTATGCTATGTAAAATGTAGCATATTAAATAATATTTAGAATACCATTCGTGGCATTATAATATCCATGGCCTGTACCCTTCCCTGGATGTAGTGGGAGTGTACCTGTATGTGGGTATGTATTAGTATGGTTTACCTATCATATACTAGCCAGTTGTATATCCTATGTACCATATTCCAGAGTACCCTAATATAACATGATATCAGATTATAGTTGCTCATACATTATAGTACCAATAATACAAACTATAGATCTAATTGTATAAGTGTCATATATATAGCCCATCAAGACAGTACAGTGCTTGAATATAAGTGTCTTATATATAGCCCATCAATACATGTATTAACCCAACCATAAATTAATGGTACCATCTATGGACACCATATAAGACTTACCATAATCTGCTAAATGTGTTAGATTATAAGTCATATGGATGTCTATTGGTATAAAGTGATGTGTCTGATAATATAACAGTTATATGTCGTGGTGACATATCATGAACCAAGCTCCATGCAAGTCACTGTAGGATATGCATAATACATTCCATAATATATATGTGGCTCTTATGATAACTAAAAGTAGATTGTTCAATGTGTCCCACCATCCATACATAGTAGCATTGGCTAGCAAACTCTGTGTACACACTGTGCATTGGGACGTATTTATAAGACCTGTCTATACAAGTAAATATGTTCTTGTAATGGTTTTATGTTAGTGTCCTGGGATACACAGATAACTCTTATACAGTGACATACACATAATATAGGGTGGTAATAAGCACTAAGTTATATCTTATGATACTGGTTACCTATAATTTTTTTATGGTTGGTATGATAAGTGAGAATCATTTGGTTACCTATGATATGGTGTGCTTGCAATTAGGTTAGTGGAAATGAAATATGTAAACAGTATGCTAGCACTAATAGATGTTATATATCTAACCTTAATTATAGTACTAAGTATAGGTTGGTATGTAGTGGCAATACTATAGGCATACCACCTGGCTATATAACTTAGCCTATATATTATAAACCCTATAATTAACTATAAAAGTATAATTATGTGTACATGAATATCCCATTTTGATGTACTCATATAAATATTACACAATTTATTAGTTAGTGTACATAAATTTACTACCATGTCATGACATAAAACCATTGTTACAATAACCCACCAAGGTTTAATCAGAATATGTATACTATAACATGTTTATCAGTAGAATGGATGAGAGACATACTTGAGGGCCCCAAACATATATGTCCA
>JAOQMS010043570.1:0-11563 GCA_027563885.1 Erythroxylum longipes
TAATTTATACCTAATTGCAACAAAACAATAAAATTAATCCCCAACATATAGTAAGAAGAAAATCGGGGTCTAACAAGGATTATGGAGAATCTAGTGTTGCTCCAAGAAACACACCCATCATACAAGACAATATTATATATAATTAAGATGACAACTTTTTCATTGTTCTTTGTTCTCCACTAGTGACAGGGGAAGAAAGATAAGATTTTGACGACTTTCAAGTCTCTTCTCATATATGTTTCGTTTGTTTTTTCATCCATAGATTTTCTTAGTTGTTTTTAGCATCATTCCATCTCTCTCTCTCCCTCTAAATATTTCTTGAGAGAATGGCTCACCAGACCCAAAACCGCCTTTTTGTGTAGTTTAAAAAATGCCCCCTTTGTGCTCTACCTCTTTTGAAGTCTCTGTAATATGACTCTGTTGCCGATCCATTTGCGTTTTGGAAGACATCATTTTTAATGTGGAGAGCTATAAGCTACTTTAGTGCGTGACTCCTTTGGTGATTCTTAAACTTAAGATAGTCTTTATGTTTTCCTTAAAGGTAAAATTTGAAGATACTTTAATTGTTTTGATGCATAGACGTAATCATTCTAACTTCATTAGTTTCTATTTATACTATAAGTGATAATTATTGTATATTGTAAAGTTTGAGTTGCTTAATATTGTAGATTCGTTAACTTGAAATATAAACATTTGATTCAAAGTTTACTGTTGATAATATTGACTTTTGGTTGGTATAAGGCCTTCTAAAGCATATTATTCATTTACTGGAAAGAATTTATGAATTTTTTCAGGTGTTAGTTGGTCAACTAGAGAGGAGATGAGAACTTATAACTACACAACGTGAAACCTTTCATTCTCCAATCACTTTTTCTGTTATAGGAATTAAATAAGCTATGCAGAGCAAATTAAAATACATTTTGCTCCTTAATCTAAACATCTAACATTCCCAGTAGTTTGTGAACACTCCTTTTTCGTTGTGTTAATAATTTTATCAGAAAACAAAGCCATAATGATACGTCATTTGTGAATTTGACAAGTATCGAATTTAGTATTAAACAAAATGATGGATGGTAGGTCTACTCCATACCGTCAATTAGAATATGAACTTAAGAAGCAACAACATAAGAATGATGAAATTGGCGTTGGCAATGAGAGTAGTAATATGAAGTCAATTGATTTGGTGCGTCCGAATTTTAAGGAGAATTTGAACAAAGTCCACTCATCTCTTACCACACAGCCTCCTTTTTTCTTATACATCAAATTGTGTCTTCTTCTCTAGGTTGTTTAAGAGGAAGATGAGCTAGCACACAAATTTGTCTTGGGTTGTGTTCAACCAAAAATAGTATTTATATTTTCACTTGTAATTTCCTTTGATCCCTAATACGCTCATCTCAAAGCAACATCTCCATAATTACCTAAAGTTATAGTAAAAACTAATTTAACCAAAGTGAGTTCATAAAATAAAGGAAAACACGAGTAAAATATATGTATGTTTTATGTACATAACTTATCAAGTCTTATGTTAGTGAAAACATTATAAGTTTTATTCTTAATACTAATTAGGAAAGAAACTTTATAAAGGCAATTAGAGAACAATTTGAGAAATCTAATAAAGCTCTAGTAAATTTAATTTAATTTAAATTTTCAATAGTTTTCAAAAACTTTTTCTCCAATGGGCCTATCAAAAATAACCTCTCTACTAACTAAAATTAGGGATGGCAATTCCGACCCGGCCCCCCGACCTGGACCATTTTTGGCCCAGGTTTGGCAGGCCATGGGTGTCCCGAGCCACGGGCCGGCCCGGCCGAACAAAACGACATCGTTTTGTCCAAAACGACATCGTTTTGTCCAAAACGACATCGTTTTGTCCAAAACGACGCCGTTTCGTTCAAAATGACGCCATTTTGTTTTTTAAATTAAAAAAATACCGACAGGCTGGGTTTGGCCCAGTGGGCCACGGGCAGGGTGGGCCACGAGCCGGGCTGCAGGCCAGCCCATCCCGTCCCGCGACTCGCCCTGTTTGAGGCCGGGGTGGGCCGGGCCAAGTGCGGCCCGAGCCCAGCCCAACCCATTGACATGCTTAACTAAAATAAAATTGCATACTTTTAAACCTCTCTGAACCCCGCATCTCTGTGGGATTCTTATTAAGTTTTTGATATTGTTGTTTAATAAAGATCTAGTAAACACCCTAATGAAAAGGCTAATATGTGTAAGACCTAATCTAAGAGTACATAATAGAAATGAGGGATATTTTTAGTTAACTGAAGTGCTTAAAAATTAAGATATCATAATCATTCCTTATGTAATTTATTTAAATTATGTTCTTATAGAATATGATGTAGTTAAGATATCCTTCAATACACATAAAAATTTTGACTGATAAATGAGCTATTGATCATATATGTTCAATAGAAGGAGAGAGTGAAACAAAATAAATTAGAAGTTGCATATCTAGTTATTCATTATGAAAGGGAAAGAAAAGGAAAGGAAATAAGGGTATGCCAAAAATGGAACAAAGATATAAATGTCCCAAATAAGAAAAATGGAAAGAACATAAATGTTTCTTTTATAAAAATATGGCCACATGAAGTGATAGAGATCAAGCATCACAAGTGGCTTCAGGTAAACAGAAGGATTGGGACGTGGATGTGTTGGAGAGCTTGGCCAACAAAGAGAAACACTTAAACAAGCTCAATAAAGTGGTATTAGGGAGAAAGATACATTGTAGAATCTTAAAGGTCTAATGACAAGGTTGCGGGCTAAGCGTGCTAAAAAGACTCTTAATAATTTGATGGTGGATCTATATGCAACAGAAGAAGCTAAAACACTTGGGACTATGTCACTAAGGTTTATAATGATGATTTAAGGTTTGAAGCAAAGTGTTGGACTTGTTAAAGAAGGCCAGACTTGATGCAAAACTTGAAACAACCTAATTGTAACAAAATAAACCAGTAGCATTATGTATGGTTCGATTGTAAGCAAATTCAATGAAAGGCAAGGATTCTTCCCATGTTTTCAAGTTTCTTCCAACTATAGAATGCAACAAAGAAACTAGAGTTCTATTTATCACTTCAATTTGACTGTTTGTTTGTGGATGACAAGTAGTAGAAAACAAAAGTTTTGTTCCTAACTTACCCCACAAAGTATTCTAAAAATAACAAAATTTTTTTGCATCATGATCAGAAACAATGGTTCTTGGAACTCTATGTAAGCTAACAATTTCATAAAAGAACAATTCAGTAATGTATGATGCATCATTGGTTCGATGGCATGCAATGAAATGTGCCATTTTAAAAAACCTATCAACAACTACAAAAACTAAATTATGGCCTTTCTTAGACCTAGATAAACATAAAAACAAAGTCCATGGAAATGTTTACCCACGGTTCACTAGGTATAGGTACTGGTTTATACAACCCATGGGGTTGAACTCTCGATTTAGCTTACCTACACTCCACACATCTCCCACACGCTCTTTTTAATACCAAAATGACGCATTAAACCTCCTCTATGTGATTCTTTAATTAATATCTCTCTTAGTGAACATTGGGGAATGCACAACCTATTCTCTCTAAACAAATACCCTTCAAGCCTAAAGAACTTCCCAAATGTAGATTTCTCACATGCATTAAACATATTATCAAAATCATGATCATCATTATATAGATCCTTAATATGTTCAAATCTTAATAATCTAACATTTAATGTGCTTAACAAAGCATGTCTCCTAGATAATGCATCTGCTACAATGTTTTCCTTTCCCTGTTTATATTTGATCACATATGGAAATATCTTTATGAATTCTACCCACTTTGCATGCCTTTTGCTAAGTTTGTGTTGACCCTTTATGTATTTCAATGATTCATGATCAGTATGGATAACAAACTCTTTCAGCCACAAATAATGCTGCCAAGTTTTTAATGCCCTAACCAATGCATACATTTCCTTATCAGGATGGCACCGTATGAGGCATTGTATGGCAGGATAAGGTGAAACTGATCAGAAGATGAATTAAAGCGACTCAAGATAGACATAAAAGTTATGTATATCAGCTCAGAAGGGATATGGAATACAATGTGGGAGACAGAGTGTTTCTGAGAGTGTTGCCTTGGTGAGGAGTGCTGAGGTTTGGTAAAAAGGGTAAGTTGAGCCCTAGGTACATTGGTCCTTATGAAATCCTTGAGAGGATAGGACCTTTAGCATACAAGTTAGCTTTGCCTAATGAGATGTCTCAGTTACATAATGTGTCTCATGTGAGCATATTGAGAAGATACAAATCAGATCGAACATATGTATTACCAGCTCAAGAAATTGAAGTTGCTAGTAATCTGAGTTATGTTGAAGAGCGAGTTCATATAGTGGGATATCAGACAAAACAGTTGAGGAATCGAGAAATTCCTATGGTGAAAGTTTTATGGAGAAATTATTCAAGTGAGTAAGCAACTTAGGAAACAGAGGAGCATATGAAAAAGCAATATCCCCACTTGTTTCATTAATTAGGTACGAATTTTGAGGATGAAATTTCTTAAGGAGGGGAGAATTGTAGTAACCCGATTTCCATATTGAGGGCTAGAGTATTAGTTTTCATTGGAATTCATGAATTTACATTTCATTCACATGTACATCATTATCATATACATATATGAAATATGAACTAAAATATATTACAAAGATAACATATGCACTCAATTGATTTATTCCGGGGTATGAAAAGTTTAAAATGTTCATTATATGAATTGTAACATGTTTATGCCTTGAATTTTAGTATGATTGAGTACTAGTAGTAAATTTGGAATTAATTGATATAATTGAAAAATTGAGGGATTATAATGTATATTTGGTCTAGGAAAAACCCCAATTAATAGGATAAATTGATATATGAAAATTTGGATGATTTAGCCTATAATTGGGTGACATTTGGCATTGATCATTGTGCGAAAAATGGACTAGTAAATTGATGACAAATGGAATTGTTTGATGGAAAAATGGATGCTGTACTTAAATGACATGTGACCTAGCTTTAATGGTAACATATGGCAGCACCTATTCTTGATAAGTGTTGAACATGCCATAAGACACATGGCTATTCAATTATATGACACCTAATATCTTAGTTGATGAGTTTCTGCAGGAGTAAGTTTAGTTCAGCTCACTTTCTCTTCTTCTTTCTTCACACACACCACCGAAACCCTCACTTATTTAATATCCCTATATATGTTTATGCTTATGTCCAATTGCTATACAAAAATCCATGTTTTACCTTACAAAGTTAAGTAAAGATCAGCTTGAAATTGCCCACATGTTATAGCCAAAATCCAACCAAGTTCTACCTTGAATGTGTGATGTTTCTGCTTGCTTGGAGTACTGTGTTGGCTTGATCTTTTAAGCTAGAATTGGAGTTAAACATCTAAGTAAATGATTAGTGTTTATATCATGTTATGATAGAGAATCGATGATGATGAGTTAGGATGAATTGCATATGATGTTAATGATTAAAGTGTGCTGGAATATTTTATATGGAGTGTTTTACTGAACATACGTCTGTATTTTAGATATAACTTGATCTGTGAATATACAAATTGGATTAATTTTGATTTAAAGTAACTTAGAGACTTAGGGATACATTTTCCATGAAGGGATTGAATTTGGAATCTGTCTTTAAGAGTCTTGAAATTTGGCTTGAAGTTGAGAGTTTTGTTCTATCTAGGTATGAAAACAGTATGTAGCTTTTTATTTATAACTTGCATGATACTGAACCAAAATGCATGAAATTTATGTCATTAGACACTTAAGACATTTTTTAACATTTTATTAGGAGAAGGTGTTGTCTAAATACCTCATTGTCTAGGTCATAATGGTCATACAAATCTGACCTAAAATCTGCTTAAGAACATATGGAAAAAATGCAGAACATGTGATATGGAAAAATATAAAATAGGTACTGTTTTGGGGTTTATGAGTAATATTGAATTGGTAAACTATGTATTGATGTTACTAAACTGAAACTGAAGTAAAAATTAAGGGGTCATCAAAATGCATGATAGAATTTTGATAATGACAGGTTTTATTAATGGATTTAGGATGAAAAAGAGGCAATGTGTTGGAATGTTATGAACTAGAGAATTTTCATTGAACATACTTCGGTATTTTGATTATATATTGATTTGTAGATTTTCAAATGAGTTTATTCTTGATTCAAAATAAAGTAGAGACATATTTATACAACTTTCTGGAAGACATGGAATTTTAATTCTATCTCTAAGAATTTCAAAATTTGGCATGAAAGTGAGTCTTGGCTTAAGCTGTAGCACTCCCAGGGACATAAATCATGTCCTGTTGTTATCGAATAAACTGTATTGATGTAGGCTAAATCAAACAAAGATGTCTTATAAAAGTTGTAGCTTATCCTCTTAGCTTTCAATTGTTATAAAGTTTGTAATTTTTAGATATTGGAATTAAGAGATATGAGTTGTACAGCTTGACAGCATGATCATACACTAACTAAATGTACTTAGTCTATAGTATTTTGAACATAACTCATACAATAATGAGCCAAATTGAATGATCTTAGAGTCATTAGAAACTTAAGGCACAGGGGAACAATTGTCTAGAAGAAAGTGTTACAGAAATACACCATTTTCCTAATTATAATAATCATGCAAAGTGGACCCGAAAGTGTGTTTAGAAAAATTTAAAGTGATCAATTGAGTATTGATATATGAATGAAAATTGTGACCAGAATAATGATAAGGAACCCAGAATTGTCATGAACATGCATTGTAAATATTTCATATACATAGATGTGCATAACTGAATACTTATACCTTAGTGTAAAATTGTGATATGTGTAAATGTGTTTTGCATGATATAGAGGAGCATTTCGAGCACCATTATCTAGATATTGCCGGAACTTCAAGGCAATAAGCAAAAAGAGAGCAATTGTGAGTAACCTAGATGGTCTCACTTAATATTTGTTTATAGGTTTTGTACTAAACGTGGAATGAACTGTTTGTATTGATTCCGAACATGAAGGTTCGAAGATTCTGATTGATGAATGTGTTATTGAAGTGTTCCTTGAATGTGAATTTGGTGAAATATGTGTTACTCAATATGTTTGTAGAATGCCAGACTAAGGCTCGATGATATATGTATATGGGATTAAAAATGTGATTGAATGGGAATGAGATTGAAAATGGGAATGATTGAAAATATAAATGATTGAATATGAATGAGATATATTTCATACATGAATGCATGATTAGATAATGATAGTTGTGATATAAGTAGCCACCGAAAATGAGCTTAAAGCTCTGAAATATGGTATAGAGCCAAAGGCTCAATATATACAATGACCCCTGTATCTACAATGATAAAGGAACAGTATCAATAAGCCTATTATCCACAATGGATACAGGACATTTTAGGCACTTAGTCACAACAACATAATAATTGAAAGTGGGTAACATGAACATTGCATATACACTTATCAAGTGTAATTGAATGATTGAATTGTATTGTGAATATATACTTAAATGAGAATGGGATATGTACATTATATAATATGTGGTACAAATTGTTAATGGAAAGTTGTGAATTATGTGCTTATATGATTTGATAAGTGGTATGAATTGGGTGAACCATCGAGGATGGTTAAATCATAAAGTTCGCAAAACTCACCAAAATTGCAACATTGATATTTCATGTTCGAGAGAGAACATTAGAGATAGATAGACTCTACAAGAAGACTAATTCTTGTACTTTTGTTAAGAAATGGCTTAAAGGTTGGTCAGCTGAGACTGAAGGATTAGTTAGTAGTTTATGTACAATTCCTCTTTCAAGCAGTGTTTTATGTATAAGGATTTGACATTATATATATTCAGATGGTTTTGTAAATCTACAATGTAAGTTTGGTTTTTATGAAATGAAATGAGAAATGCAGTTGGTTTTAAAATTTGGTGACTTTTCTGTATAATAGTTGATGCCATGAATAATTTGGATTTGTGTTTGCTCCAACGTGCCATTATTATAGATTATATACTGGAATGTCCACAGGGTGTCCCAGTATATAATTTATGGTAGTGGGGTGTTACATTTTGGTATCAGAGTATGGTTGGCATCTATAGGGACATATAGAAATGTTAACATGAAATATAATGAGAAATACGGATGATAATTGGAGTTATTGTTTATGATAGGTCATTTGACGTAGGTGATTAGGAAGGACACTCAGCTGATTTAGGATCGACAAGAGCCAGTGGAGAGTCTTCTATTCCTTGACCTGAGGGAATGCCTCCAAGAGTTCCCGAGATAAGGGAGAGGAGGTACAATAGGCTACGAAAGCAGGGGGCTGTGGACTTCTACGGAAGTACAGACTTGGCAGAGGCCGAGGGATGATTAGAGAGGACTGAGGGAGTATTTGATCAGATAGACTGTAAGGCTGATTAGAGATTTGATTATGTGGTCTCACTACTGCAAGGTCCAGTATATCAATGGTGGAAGACAGTTCCAGGCAGTACCACCAGGCCTTGCAATCTGAATTGGGGAGACTTTTTGAGGGCCTTTAGGGAAAATTACATGCCCAAAATCTACCTAGACAGAAAGATGAAGGAATTTATAAATCTGAAACAAGGCAGAATGTCAGCAGCAGATTATGAGATCAGATTTAATGAACTGATGGGTTATGCAACTGCCTTGATTCCTACTGAGGAAGACAAAGTGTAGGAGATTTGAAGATGGGTTGAACATGGAGATTCGAACAAGGCTAGCTCTTACCAACTTGAGCAGTTTCACTGATCTCAGAGCAGCCTTGATCTGAATAGAGCAATTGTTATTTTGTGAGGGTAACAAAATAACAATTTACTAGTCCATTTGTCCATTAAACAATGCCATTTTCATCAATTTACTAGTCCATTTGTCCCACAATGATCAATGCCAAATGTCACCCAATTATAGGCTAAATCATCCAAATTTTCATATATCAATTTATCCTATTACTTGGCATTTTTCCTAGACCAAATATACATTATAATCCCTCAATTTTTCAATTATATCAATTAATTCCAAATTTACTACTTGTACTCAATCATACTAAAATTCAAGGCATAAACATGTTACAATTCACATAATGAACATTTTAAACTTTTCATACCCCGGAATAAATCAATTGAGTGCATATGCTATCTTTGTAATGTATTCTAGTTCATATTTCATGTGTGTATATGCTAATGATGTGCATGTGAATGAAATGTAAATTCATGAATTCCAATGACAGCTAATGCTCTAGCCCTCATATAGAAATCGGGTTACTACAATTCTCTCCTCCTTAAGAAATTTCATGCTTGAAATTCGTATCTGATTGATGAAAAAGGCGGGGATATTGCTTTTTTATAAGCTCTTTTGTTTCCCAAGTTGCTTCCTTACTCGAATGATTTCTCCATAGAACTTTCACCATAGGAATTTCCCGATTCCTCAACTGTTTTGTCTGATATCCCACTATATGAACTGGCTCTTCAACATAACTCAGATTACTAGCGACTTCAATTTCTTGAGCCGATAATACATATGTTGGATCCGATCTATATCTTCTTAACATGCTCACAACACATTATGTAACCGAGACATCTCATTAGGCAAAGCTAACTTGTATGCTAAAGGTCCTATCCTCTCAAGGATTTCATAAGGACCAATGTACCTAGGGCTCAATTTGTCCTTTTTACCAAACCTCAGCACTCCTCGCCAAGGCGACACTCTAAAAAGCACTCTGTCTCTCACATTGTATTCCATATCCCTTCTGAGCTGATCTACATAGCTTTTCTATCTATCTTGAGTCGCTTTAATTTGGCTTCTAATCAGTTTCACCTTATCTACTATGTCTTGTATTAGTTCCGGACCTTTAATCATTCTCAAACCCTCTTCATCCCAATACAGAGGCGATCGACACTTCCTACCATACAATGCCTCATACGGTGTCATCCTGATACTACTGTGATAATGATTGTTATAAGCAAACTTAATCAATGCTATATATTGATCCCATGCTCCTTGAAAACTCCAATACACATGATCTGAGCATATCCTCAATGTTCTGGATTGTTCTCTCACTCTGTCCATCTGTTTGAGGATGAAATGCAGTACTGAAGTTCAACTTTGTACCCAAAGCTAACTGCAAACTCTTCCAGAATCTTGAAGTAAATATAGGATCCCTGTCTGATACAATAGACACTGGAACCCTATACAACTTAACCACTTCATTCATATACCTCCGAGCCAACTGGTCTAGTGAGTTATTCTCCCTCACTAGTAAGAAATGGGCTGACTTAGTTAATTAGTCCACTACAACCCATATAGCATCATTTTACCTCGGAGTCTTAGGCAAACCCATAATAAAATCCATGGTGATTCGTTCCCATTTCCACTCTGGAATAGGCAATGAATATAGCTTCCCAACTAGAGCCTGATGTTCAACCTTAACCTACTGGCATGTTATACATTTAGAAACAAAATCGGCTACTTGCTTTTTCATTCCAGGCCACCAGAAATGTTGTTTCAGTGTGTTATACATCTTGGTTGTACCAGGATGTATAACATAAACGACCACATGAGCTTCTTCTAAGATTTCCTCCCTCAGATCATCCATGTTAGGCACACATAATCTCTGTTTTAACCATGTTTCATCCCTCAATTCAAATTCAGACTCCGGATTCATCTTAACTTTCTCCATTAGTTTCACCATGACAGGGTCCTTGCTTTGAACCCTTCTTATTCTATCATGTAACACTGGCCTCAGTTTCAATGTGTATTAATGCCTCATTGTGCTCAAGATTCAACTTCACATTCAAAGCTCTCAATTGAATTAAGTTTGGTAACCTCGATAACTGAATCTGAGCTACACTAGTATTTAACTTTCTGCTCAAAGCATCAGCTGCCACATTGACTTTTCTCGGATGATATTCAACTGTACAGTCATAATCTTTCAATAACTTTACCCATATCATCTGTTTCATGTTCAGTTATTTTTAACTTAACAGATACCTCAAACTCTTGTGATCAGTGTATATCTGGAATATCTCTCCATATAGATAATGTCTCCATATCTTTAAAGCAAAAACAACTGCGGCTAGCTCTAAATCATGTACTGGATAGTTAATCTCGTGAGACCTTAGTTGTCTCGATGCATAGGCTATCACCTTACCATTCTGCATTAATACACATCCCAATCCTTGATGCAAAGCATCACTGGATACTACATATCCACCAGTTCCCAATAGTATAGCTAACACCGGTGTAGTAGTCAATCGATGTTTTAACTCCTCAAAAATCTTTTGACAGTCAACACTCCATCTGAATGCTACATTCTTCCTCAGAAGTTTTGTCAGTAGGGCTGAAATCAACGAAAACCCCTCGACAAATCGCCGGTAATATCCAGCTAATCCCAGGATGTAACATCCTGTCACCTATACATACGGCTAGAACACATAATTGTAAGACATTTATATGACTTAAGCTAAATGAACGTTAGACACAAGTTATGACATACTGTTTGGCACATCCATACAATTGT
>JAOQMS010043572.1:0-11560 GCA_027563885.1 Erythroxylum longipes
CGGGTATGTGTATGCATGAACATATCAAGGCGATTCTAAGCACTCATAAACCATTCCAAATTACTATTCTACCCTTCTCATTAGTAATGGGATTTTACATGAAAGAAAGGTAAAAGAAGAGCAAATGCATTTATTACTGCCTCTACCTCTGCCTCTGCTACTGTGTCCTTCTCTGTTGGTGCCACAACTGCTTCAGGGGCAGTCAACACCTCAAGTATTGCTCATGTAAGTGGGAGTGCAAATGCAATAGCCTCAGTTGTTCTTCCAACACCTGGAGGTGATTTAGAAGTAGCAACAAATATCTGTACATCTTCAAAGGCCACTGCCAAGAATAAAACCAAAGGGAGAAGAGGGCCTGGTTATGCTGTTGCATATGATGGAAGCGGATTAAGGATGTTGGCAGCTGGCAGATGTAGTCCAAATTCTTAAGTGAAAAATAAAGGGAAAAGACCTGTGACATACTCTTCTCTTCAACAAAAAAAATAGGAAGATGACGAAACAGATGGAAGGGATGGGGGTATACATAAATGAAACCATGGGGTTGCAGATATATAAGTGTAAAAATTTTTCCTTCTTACTTAACATAAATTCATACAACTTAATAAGCATTTGCATTTTTGGTATAGCCTGGAAGGAGAAGTCAGAGACTACTAACCTTGGGCAAAAATCAGCAATTGAGAAGGAAGGTGTTACTGCGCATATGAATTCAAGCTAACAAAGTCAAACTAGATCTTCAAAGGAAAAGGGAAAGAAAAAATTATAAACTTACCATTTAATTGTTAGTGAACTGTGTGAGGGTTGTGATGTTTTATTAAGCAATGACTATTAGTGAACTGAACAACAATAGATTGTAATAATTTTATTAAGCAATGAATATTGGTGATGACTCTCATTACCTTTTCAATTTCATTTCTTGTTCGTTTTTTCCTTTTAGTTGAACATTATGAATGGTGAGAAGGTGGTTAAAGGGTGATGGAAGCTTAGTTAGAATTGTGAACATTGTTTGTAATATTTTGTATTTTTCAGGGAAAGCTTAAAGTCTTATGGATGGAAATATAATGCACACTGCAATATTTTGTATTTGGACTCCGTTGCATTGTTATATAGATTTTAAATTGTGGTTTCCCAGCTTTTCATGTCAAGTTTTCTCCATAGAATCATAATGTAAGCTATACTATATATTTGGCATGTAACTATTTATTGCTTCTATCATACAACGAATTTACTATTCATTGTACTTGGTAGGGGCAATGTTCACTTATAATTGTTCTCAATTGTTCATATATTGAACTTGAGCAACTTCCAAAAACTCATAATTGAAGTTATTTCAACTATGCGCTAGTCTTTTGATTAAACATCCTATTTTGTAACTAATATTCCTTACCAAATGTTGAAACATCAAACTTCTTCTGCCTAGTACATCAAACATGTTCAGCCTACTACATAAAACATCAAACCTATTTAGTCAAGAACATCAAATTAGTAATACAACAGATGTTCAAACGTCTAACACTTTGCACTTTCCAATATCAGCTTAGCTAAAGAACATTTACGCATTGTTCTAATACATGAAACCATTTCCAGGTAAGGCTTTACAAGTACAACTATTGTCTTTTTTTCTTCATTATTTAAACTAACAAACATAAGCAACAATACTAAACACAAGCTTAAACAAGCGCTCCATTTCCAACACTTTGCTGGTTGTGTTTCATAACTAGTCGTCGTAGCAACTAACTCATTCTTCAACTTCAAATTTTCTGCAATCCTTTTAGCTTGTACAATTTCTACTACATTCTCTCTCAACTCTATCACTTCTACCTTCAATAGATTATTTTGACGATATAGCTTCTTCTCTTTGCTTTTCAACTCTAAAATAATCTCTCTTACTCTTGGAAAAAATCTTTGATCATGCCATTCATGAAATCCACGAACATTTTCACTTTACCATTGAAGAAAAATTAATATTTCGTTAATGAAATATATGAACATATTTAGCTAAAACAACATAAAAATGTATCGAAATTACCGAAAAGAGTCGACAGCCATAAAACCTTCTTCCTGGATTTTCATCAGTCCATGAAGTCAATCTAGGTACTTTGAAGTTACAGTAACAATATTTAGCCTCTCCATTATAGTCTCATTCAACTGGATAAGTTGAAGAAATTGGCTTGTATAACCTCATATCAAGCTTAGAACGTGTCCCTCTATAACCAAAGTTAAAATTTTTAAAAATTCCAACCCAGCATAAAATCACAACCAAATTGAATCCTCTAATCAACCTCATTATCTTGAAGAACTACTACTTGAGCTCATTCTTAACTGTTACAGGACAATGTTGTAATATTAATTATGCACCTATTGATAGCTAAATGATGCCTATAGAACTAAATTTGTTTGCTTCTAATAATTTACATATCTTCCATGAATTTCATACCCAGCACATACATAATATCAAAACATGGATAACTACCAAATGTATAATAGAAAACATGATCATATCCTATATCCAAATGTATAATAGAAATTTTCTTGAAAACTAATTAGCGTCAACACGCTATTCAACCTAATAATCAAACTCATTTAAAGAAGATAAAATTATTTATGTAAATGTAACATTGTTAGGGCAAAGGAATAAAGTGGACATGAAAACCTCATAAATTTAAATACAAAACATAGAAGGGACCATGACTCTTATTACCTACTTCGGTCTTCAATCATAGCACATGTATGTTTCAGATCTCCAAAACCCTTACCACCCATTCACCTCCAAAAAACTTACTGCCCATTCACACTCAGACTACCAAGAAGGCACAAGCAATGGTGCGTCCAGGGATTGGAGTGAAGGCACAACCGAGGGAAGAAAAATAGGGTGAAACATCTGTTCATCAATGATTTTAAGGTTATTTACGACAAACATCTATTGAAGAAGAAGAGGGAAGCGTTTTTCATTTTTTAAGTCAAAATTTTAAGAAATTATTTATTTTTTTGTTAAAATTCACCTAGCGTCTATATTAAATAATGTATATTAAAGTGGCATGTAAACACTAAACGAGTTGCATGTAACAACGTGTGTAAACACGCCCTAATTTTTGTCCAAAAAAGTCTTTAATTGAGCAGATCCGTGAAATGGTAGCCCTTAAATGAGCTGATTTGGAGTTAATGTTTTAAATTGATCAAACTCAAAAAGATTAAGCCCCAATTTGGGCTTTTAGCCTTTTTACATATTGCATACCCTACAAGCACATAACGCAAAGCTTGAGGAGATAATTTGTCTTGTCGTTGTAGGTGGACAAAGGCAACATAATCGAATACATGTGGGGGAAGGTTAGACATATTTAGGGACTTAGTAGCTTCATTTAGAACCTAGAAAGGGGTTTGAAACCCAAAGGAGCTAGAAGGTGTTTGGTTGATCAAATACACAACGGATGTAAGTGCTTCTCCCTAATAAGACAGAGGCATATGGGCCTGGATTAATAACGCTCGAACAACTACTGGTAAATGTTTGTTTTTTCACTTAGCAATGCCATTTTATTGGGGTGTGCCTAAATAAGTGGTTTGGTGGACAATTCCTTGTGATTCCAAAAAACATTGAATTTCTTCACCCATATACTCACCTCTATTATCAGTGTGAAGAACTTGAATTTGGGTCTGAAATTGTGTTGTCACCTTCTTTTGAAATCTTTGAAATAAAGAGTTTACTTCATCCTTTGATTTCATCAGACAAATCCATGTCACTCTGCTATAGTCATCAATAAACATAGCAAACTAACTGATAGTTGTGTTTTGCATGATGTTTTAGAGTGTAATCTGGTAAGTATTTAGCGTTAAATTGAGAGTTAAGTGTGTGTTTATATGTTAATTAGGTTAGTTTGTATGTTTATACGTCTTTTATGGGTTAGTATGAATTGTTGAGCTTAATTTTTATATTTTTAGGTACTTTAATGTGTGTGTTAGTGTTGCAGGGTAATCTGGGAAGAACAATGAAGATTTAAAGAGTTTCAGGCTAAAAGACATAGGCCAAAATCGTGCACAGTGGCCATGATCGTGACAGAGAAGGAAGAGCTAGAAGTAGCCAGGCCACGATCATGTACCAGGGGCCATAATCGTGACAAAGAGCATCAAGTTAGGCCACGATTGTGCACTTCAGGCCACGATCGTGACAGTAAGGATAAATCACCAGCCACTAACTTTTGTTATTATTAAAAAAAATTAGGGCGTAAAGTAAAGACACATCAAGACATCTTAGAATGGGATATCTGAAGAGTTAAATGTTGAACAATGATGGAAGATAGATTTTATAGGGAGTAAGGAAATTTTGAGAATTACAATGAGTCACAGTATGGTTAGAGAAATAATTACCCTTATTAGACCATGTACACTTCGAGGTGGCAGAACCACCCAGATTTCTATTGGTCCAACAATGCAAGTACTTACATGGGACACCAAGATCTATTTGAATTTCAACATGACAAATCTAGTTCATGGGATTATAAATTGGATAAGATCTTGGATAAGCTCACAGACATGGAAGAAGGGCATAAGAGACTAGAAGAGCAAATTGACCAAGTGACGGAAAATCATACCACTTCTATTTATAACTTGGAGATTCAAGTAAGAAAGCCTTCCCGTGAATTTTGTAAGAAAAGTGTGGAAGACATTTTGAGAAAAATGGAATTACAACAATTAGAGCAATACGAGGCTATCACACTTAGAAATAGGGTAGAGCTAGAAGAACTAGAGGAAGACCATGCCGAACCTCAATTTGTTGGCAACCAAAAGACTATGGAAATGTATGAGGAAAAGAATTCCAACCCTCTCTATTCACCATTCCTTGATATACCTCATGTGAAAATCGAAAATTCTTGGGTAAATGTCCATGCAAAAGAACCCTATCCTTTGGATTGTTCATGATGAAGACACATTCCACATGAATGATGTATTTAAGAATTCAAAGGTTAGTCGCTCATTTAGGATAATTGATGTATTCGAATCTTATGATGAACAAGAGGAAGATGAATAGACGACAGCAGACATTGAGTTTGAAGAAGCAATAAGGGTCTCTGTTTATGAAGCGGAAGAAGCAAAGGAGATGAAGGTGATGAAGGAAGAAGGAGAGCAATTCACCTTCATACAAGACAAACTGTTAGATTCAATAAAAGATCCAGGGAGTTTCGTTATTCCCTATTTATTGTTAGTCTGTTAGTAAAAAGGACATTATTGAAATTAATTGGTTTTCATAATTTTATCAATATTGTCCCTTTGATCATCTTACAATTTGTAGCTTACTCACGGGCTACAAAAATGATGTTGAACAAAAAGGGTGGAAGCAAGCTACTCATAATTGATCCTGAAAGAGTTTTAAAGGATAAAGGTTAAGCTAATGACCATAAATTTGCACGTTTAGTAGTATGTTTAAATTGTTATGTAGTTAGATTTATTTTAAATTCTTAAATAAGTCATGAATAATTTGGAATGGTTTAGAGTGTTAATTCTTTTGTTCTCTTGACTCACTTATAAGATAGGGAAACATTTTCAATGTCATGCTAATTTGGTCTCAACACTATAGCCATCACCACCTCTTTCACCATAAACGATTTCATGTTCTAACCTTTTTCGTTTCATTTTATGTTAGTATTTTCTTCTTATGTTTTTCGTATATTGTGTTTATTTCCCTCGGGTGTGTGCTCTCTTCTCACATTAAGGACAATATGTTGTTCAAGTGTGGGGACGGATTCTATATTTTTCTTTTGTATGTGAATTTTGTATACTTTATGATAGTAGTAAGTTACATTATGTGAAGTGTGTGAATATGTCAATGGCTTAGATTGAGTGAAATTTATTTAATTTTGGGACATAGTTCATCAAGTTGTGAACGATCATTAGCCTACAAAATTAGTGAATTAGGGGGCCTTTGGATAAATATACAGCGTAATTTGGACTTAGTGTAAATTTATTACCCTCTAGGTTGTCACATTCATTCATAATTTGAGGCCCTTTAACTTAAGTAGCTTAACTAGTATTTTCATGAAAACAAATAGCTAAAAACAATAAGGTAGGAAAATAAAAATAAATAAATAAATAAATAATGTGTGTTTTACTTATTCGGCTGACCTTCGGGGTATGAATAGAGCTAGTAGCCAGTTGAAAACGTGATGCAGCTACATAACCAGATTGACACGCATCACAAATGTGTGCCTTCGCGTAAAAAGGCTATAATGACGTTTCAACCAAGCTGTTTAATAAATGACTTAGCTGAGTAGTCGGATCGACATTCATCACAAATGTTTGCCTCCGAGTAAAAGACTAAGTCCTGGTTTAAAACAAATGTTTTAAATAAACACCTATCAGACTTGTAATAAGCTTGAATTTTCATGGAATTATACTTAGGAACAGTTACAAAGTCTAAGGGACCAAAGATTTATTAATGTGTGTGTACAATTGAAAAGGGTAACTAAGTAACACTTAGGCCTTATTAGTGGTATATTTAGTTCAAATCCCCTAGATACATATTTTGTTTGTTAATGATCTGTCGTAATTCGAATGATTGTGTCCAAGATTAAAGTTATTTCATAAAGTCAAAGCCATTGTCTCATTACTGCATTGTGTGTTATATCTTTTTATGTGTTTTGTTGTTTTGTTTGCTTGAGGACAAGCAAATGTTCAAGTGTGGGGATGTTGATAGTTGCATTTTGCATGATGTTTAGGGTGTAATCTGGTAAGTATTTGGCGTTAAATTGAGAGTTAAGTGTGTGTTTATATGTTAATTAGGTTAGTTTGTATGTTTATGTGTCTTTTATGGGTTAGTATGAATCGTTGAGCTTAATTGTTATATTTTTTAGCTACCTTGACGTGTGTGTTAGTGTTGCAGGGTAAACGGGGATGAACGATGAAGATTTAAAGAGTTTCGGGTTAAAAGACATAGGCCACCATCGTGCATAGTGGCCACCATCGTGACAGAGAAGGAAGAGCCAAAAGCAGCCGAGCCACGACTTGACAGAGAGTGTCAAGTCAGGCCACAATCATGATAGAAAGGATAAATCACCAGCCACAATCGTGTTAAGCAAGGCCACGATCGTGCCCTGTGTCGGGCTGACACGAAAACTCAAATTTTGAGTGATTTTTCATACCGTTTCGACCCCGAGTTTGACCTAGGATTGCTACAGAATAGATAGCACACTACAAGACAGCCTCTGGTAGTTTTTAAAGAGCTGAGAGAGGTATGAAAAAAGGGAGATTCTGTAAAAAAATCCGAGAGAGACCTAGAGAGAGATCAAGCGATTGAGGAAGGAGACGAATGAAGAGAGGCACAGAGACACGTTTGACGTGACGTACTTCCCAGAACAGGTGGTTTCCCGCAGTCGTGACCTCCGAGATCTGTTTCGATAGTATTTTCTATTTTTATTTCGATTTCATTGATGTATGAGATTGAATATTGATTGGAATTGCTATTGTTGAGTGTTGATCTTTTGTCTAAACCCACCTTCGGGTTTTATTTATTCTTGAGATTAATAAATTTTATTTGATGGTGTTTTATTCCGATTTAATTGTGATTCAATTTCAATTCTTCATAACTTAGCAATAAACTGAGAAGGTGAGCCGATAAAAATCATCGATTTGAACTAATAAGAGTTAGGTAAATCGATAGGTAGAGAGTCGAATCAAACCTGTAGAGTCATGTAATGAGAGATCGAACATAGATTCTCGGTATGTTAATAGACAACTTTGGAACTAATTTAGGTTTTGGACTAATTGCGAATCGAGAGATCGCAATTTCCATAATTTAAATTAGGGATTATTAATTAGGATTAAAAATTATAACTCGAGAGAGATTAATTCACCCTAGGACTATCTAGGTCCTTTAAGTCGAAAATTGTATAATTGGGTAGCTTTTCTTTAGTTTTGAATTAATTCCCCCTTCTCTCAATTGGTCACTTCTAGGTTGAGTTTCAGATTATTTGTGTGAGCTTGCTATTTTGTTCATTCTTTTGGTGCTTTAATTTCTCATATTTTATTCTTGATTAATTTTAATTTCTGCAGTAGTTGTTTAATTAGGTATTACGACCTTAGCTGCCGTTAGATTTTATGACTAGTTCCCTTCCTCGTGGGATCGACACCTTAGGTACTATGCGAATGACCCGTGCACTTGCGGTAATTACCAAGGTTATAAATAGTAAAACTTAGCACATGTAACCTTGAGCGAACACTGATAGGTGTGCATTAGGATATGTTTTTTATAGGTAATTAGCATATGTTTTCTTGCATAATGGTTGCTTATCGCTCTAGTTTAGGATTTAGTTTGCATGTTTTCATTAAGTTTGATTTCCATTGTGTTCTTGTGTGTTGGATGATAATTAAGGGTAATAATTGCTTATTTTTGTGTAGGAAAGGAGAGGAAGCAAGTTGGAGGATGAACAAGAGAATATAGAAGAGAAGGCAAGAGGATTACTTGGACCATGTGAGAATTAGGCAAATTCCCACAGATGTGGGAAATCACGACATAATGTTTCTACCTATAATTCCCACGCTCGTGGGAATTGAAACCTGAAGTAATATGCGAGGCTTCATTAAACTTAGGATTTTTGGACTATAAAAAGAGAGGAAGCCTCCATCTTCATGTAGAGACGACACCTACCTGTAGAAAGACCATCCTTGGGTGAAGAACATATGTTTGGAGAATCAAGGAAGGATTGAAAACAAGGATCATCATCAAGATTGAGCAAAATAGCAAATCAACACCAAAATTCTAGGATTGAAAACAAGGATCATCATCAAGATTGGGCAAAATAGCACATCAACACCAAAATTCCAGATTTTGGCAAAGAAGATAAGGAGTTTTCTTATTCACTTTCTATCATTTTAATCTCTTCCTTTCTTTGTAAAGATGGATTATTTGAATGTTGATAGTGTTATGGAGACTATGTTAGGCTAATTTCATATTAAGGATTGCCTTTTCATTATTTTGTCAAAACTCATGTTTTATTGAATTGAATGAAGTGTCTTTGATAATTATTGTTCTTAATTGTCATCTTGCAACAAATCGAGAGAGTGAGTGAGATGAAAATCGTGTAGGGTTGTACAACGAGAGTTAGCGACCTATAGACTAGCAATTATTATGTCAATTGACTAATTAAAAGAGAGATCTCAATTAGTCAATTGATCATCCATAGGATAGTGTAATAACTAGTTGAATTGGTAGAGTTATTGGGTAGGTTAACAAATCATTCAATCGATTCCCATCAATTCAATTAGGGACAAATAGTTACACCTTGAGAGAGGGTAATTAGTATATTCGAAAATCTAGGGTGAGACACAATTCAATCAATAAAATATGAGGGATAAAGAATAAGGAAAAAATAATCTCTAACATTTAGATCCTTGAATTTAGACTTTCTGTAATTGTGGTATTGTCCATTGTTTACATTAGTCTTTTAATTTTAATTTAATTTTCTATATTAATTACATTAAACAATTTTATTTCTTAAACAAATTATTTTTTAAATTAAGTAGTGTCTGGGCATCAATCCCTGTGGGATCGATATCTGCTCTTTTTAACTACAAGTCACGACTTGTTCCCTTACAGTTTTTGAGCGTAAAACAAATAGATAGGTTTTACAATCCATCAACAAACACCAATGTGCTCTTCCAATTGTAGGAACTTTAGATGGTCCCCATACATCATAACATATTACCATGAAAGGAACTTGATTTTTATTCAAGGATAATGGAAAAATAGTTCGATGACTTTTTGAAAGTTCACAAACATCAAATTTAAAGATACAATCATCAATTTCTAAAACAAACTAGGAAACAATTTTTTAAGTAGCCAAATGACATATGTCCTCGATGTTTATGCGATAACCAAATTACTGATTTCTTTTTCTTCATTGAACTATTTGCTACCAATGCCTGACTTAACTCTCTAGTGTTTATTGGTGCCATCTCCAGGTAATACAAGTTCCCTTTTCTAATACCATAACCAATTGTTTGCTTCGTTTGGAGGTCCTTGAACATGCAATGATTAGGCTAAAAAAATTACAACACAAGATAAGAAAGTGGTTACTTGAGACACAGATAAAAGATTATAATCTAAAGATGGGACAACCAACACAAAGTCCCAATTTAATTTATTTATAAGTCGTGAAGATCCTTCCCCAGTAACTGAGGTAGTGGTTCCATTTGCAGTGGAAACATGTTTTTGTGAAGATGGTTTTAAATGCAAAACTTGTCAAGAATCAAAAGTAATATGATTAGTTTCACCATAATCAATTATCCATGTACTATTACTAACATGTGCACGGGTTTGAAGAGCCTTACCTAGATTGACAATGGTTGCAATTTAAGTTGAAGAGTCTCTTCTAAGGTTGGCAGTGGTTATGGATTCAGCTACAACAGTTTTTGGTCCTTGTTTGGTATTTTTCCTTCGAGCATCCCACCAGTCAGAGTATCCAACAATCTCAAAGCATTGTTCTTTTGTATGCCTCTTTTTTTTTACAATGAGTGCACTGGAATGATGACTTGTCAACATGCCGTCTTTGAGGTTATTGTCCTTGGCTGGGTTGCTTTCGTGCTATCATAGTAGACGTCTCAAAATCGTCCACCTTCTTGCGAAGAGTGTTCTGTCGTACCTTTTCGCTTCAAATCTAAGAGTAACATTCTTCTAAGTCCAAAATAGTATCTTTTCGTAGAACTTCTCCACGAACTTGGTCAAATTCTTCATCTAGCCTAGCAAGGAAAATATGTACTCTCAATCTTTCAAAAGATCTTTTGTATATCATAACATCATCTGAATCGTTCATGACCACTTTATCTCTATGGTCAAGTTCTTGTGTTTTTGTTACAAATCTAGCATCAAGTTTGCCTCTAATACTATGAAAAAATAAGTATGTTTATTTCTTACTTCACAACATTTTACATTGAAATTATTTATAGAGTTCAGATGTTAAAAATTCAAACAATAAATCCATGGATTACGGAAGGGTTATGGAAGGATTGTGTTGTTGTCGTGTGGTGCGGATTGTGTCTTTGACATCTTTCATTTGGTGCCGTTTTATTTGACATTCTCAACATAAAATAGGTATAAACATTAGTTGGTTATATGGTTTGAATGGGTATAATATGAGTTTCTTCCCATAAACAAAGAAATAATGATCCATGCATCTAAACATTAGTTGGTCATATGGTTTGAATGGGTATAATTTGTGTTTCTTCCCGTACACAAGAAATAATGATCCATGCATCTCCTTTTAGATCAACCAAATGATAAACCATTCTTCAGTCACATAAGCAAGGAACGTCATAAGTCTCACGTATGCCTTACTATTTTACCTAAAGGCTCCGTTTGGTTGGCGGGAAAGTAAAGTGAATTTAGAATATGATTCCTGGGAAAAAAATCAATGGAAAGTAAAGATATTTACATGTTTGGATACCTATAAGAATTCTAATAGGAAAGTTGGGTGAAATCTTATTATAGTGTTTGATATGCTTCAGTATTTCATAAAATGTAATTTAATTTTGACTTGTATTTCCATTTATATCCCTATCAAATAAAAATTGAAATCGT
>JAOQMS010043573.1:0-11559 GCA_027563885.1 Erythroxylum longipes
TTCCTAATTTCTCCGATTGATCTCACGTGTACCCGTTTCTATGGTTCAACCCGTTATATGGAAACGGGATGTTACAAAAAGGGCCTAAATCATTTATATTAAGCATACATCCAGTAGACTCAAACTGATTCAAAGCAAGTTCTCAAGGTAATAACCTAAGGAAGTATCACTCAACAAAGAAATATAATGACTATAGATGGAGTCATATGGCTCAATCTTCACATTGGCTCAAATGAAAACTCATTATACATCTTTACAATACCTCATTGTTCAAATGTCAATTTGTGACTAAGCTTATGTAGCCAACTAATTTTCATCACTCAATATGGTTCACTTTCTACTTAAGTAGCCTAATCCTAGTTGAAGCATGCATTTAATCTAATTCTAACTCGCATTATAGAATCTCATGGCCATATCCATTAGAATGATTCAAATTCGGTTCCATTGCTGACACAAAGCAGATTATATGCCTAACCGTACATCCTATTTAACAAAATGATGCAATTGAGAAAGTCAAAGTCCCCTCCCCAGACTTAAAGTTCACATTGTCCTCAATGCGACAAGTCAACCACCGAATAAAGGAAGATGACATCACACCAAACAAAAAGAAATTAAAACCAACAAATGACATCAAACCAGAAAAAAGAAAATGACCTGAAACCCAATAAAAAATGAAATGACACCAAAAAAAATAAATAACAAAATTTAAAAGTGAAAGGGTAAGAAAAGCTTATTCAGATGATGGTGGCGATGGTGTTAGTGAAGGAGCTTCAAAATTGTTCCTCCAACAGAAATTGATGAACCTCTTCTTGAAACTGTGCTGCTCTTTGTGGACTTGCCACATTTTGGTGTTGAGCTCGTTTATTTGGGATGTCATTTATTGTTGAATAGAGGCCAGGTCGAGGATGTGCAGAAATTGGTCAACCTCTGCTGATGCACTCAGTTCTTCCTCCATTGCTTCTTCCTCTAGCTCCAGGACTGCGTTGGATGTGGAGGGTCGAGAAGTGTCTATACTGGTGCCCCTCCTGCTCCTCACTACGGTGCACATCTAAGCATTTCAAAGTTCCATAGACTAAATCTCCACAATCTCATAACATCTTAAATACGATATGTCAGACATATCGTGTGTAGTTGTATGTAAATTCTCCATATTAACATTATAGAACACACCCAAAATAGAAGCAATATGAGACATCCTAAAAGACGAACTCTTTTTATTAACCATAATCACTATTGATCAAAAAATCCCATAAGGTGTGCCGATTTTAATTTTTCGATCCATGCGCTATAAAAAGAAAAGTTATTTGGCCGGACATTTATTGCTTTCCATTTTATTAAATACAATCAGACACATAAATTTGTGTTAAAGTAGATTCTCAGCACTCCGGATTAAAGAATTTGGTGCATTGTATGAGTCAAAATACTCTTCACCCGTGAGAGTTTTCCAATAATAATTGACATTAAAATCAACATGACCATCTAAAATTTTGCATTTGACAAATTGAAAATTTCATGCATGACAAGAAAATTAAGTTTAAAAACATTTGCAGCTAACCTAAACTAAAACACATCTATTTTAGGGTTGTACTGGACGGTTGTGAAAAACTCTAAAGTTATAGTAGCATAAATAGGTACATCACTCTGAACAAAACTATTCCACCCTACCTTTGCAGCTAGTTGCTCAAGTTGTCATCTCACTCATATGTTCTCTAACAATTCAAAATCAAAATACCTAGCAGTGACTATTTCTCTGTCCCTAAGGTCACGAAAATATGTACCTTCTTCTTCTGAGTAGATTGGGAAGGGAGAGCGGTAAGTTGCCACAAAATCACGCTTACCTTCCCCAGAAGCTTGCGAGCGAAGTTCATCAATCGGTTTCCTAGCCATCATCTTCCTTGCAGCCATTGTAAGAGGAAAATCTGGATAAATAAGAGAAAAAGATGAGTGAATTTGAATTTTAGAGAGAGAGAGAGCAAAATCTTACTCAAATCCTTGTGTTTTTGAATGACTAATGCATGAAAAGATGAAAGGATTGTAAGATTAATGAAAGAGTAGAAGAAAATACCAAGAATATAGAGGGAAATTTAAGACTTTTAGAAAGTAGGAGGAGAGAGTTTCATAGGTTAGAGAGAGAGGGAGTGAAATTTTGAAGAATGAGTGAGAGAAGAAAAGGGAAGGGAAACTTAAGTTTCCCTCTGGATGGAATTCCCACGATCATGGGAATTTCCACAATTCCCATGATCGTGGGATTTGTCTCTAGAAACGTTCTGGAGAGAGTTCCCACGATTGTGGGAATCACCACATTTCCCATGATCATGGGAAATCTCTTAAGATCGTGGGAATTGGATTGATTCCCACGATTCCAAACTTTCTTCCAAGCTTGACATTGTTTCTCTATGATCCCACAACTTACAAACACATCAAATTAATATCATTAACAAGAATTTTGAAAAGAAAACAAGTTGGAATTCTAACAAAAACCAAATTGAACATCAATCATACTCAATTCAAGCATGCTTATAACTAAAGAACCATACCAATGAATAAACAAAAACAATTAGTAAAGGAGTAGAATTCCATGGGTTGCCTCCCATGTAGTGCTTCTTTTATCGTTTGTAGCTTGACTCTCCTTTTTCCTTAAGACGGTTCAAGTGACTGGTATGGTGGTAGTGTTGAAGCTGATCTCCGACTCTGTATATAAGCCAACCCAGTATGGACTCCACCTTCCTTGTTGTTTTCCTTCCTAGGCCTTCTCCTACGCGATCGTTTCTTCCTGCATGCGTTCCCAGCTTCCCATCCTACTAGTATTTCCGATTCTTTGATATCCATTGAGGGTAACGAAGGACGATAGCCTTTCTTGGACAAATTGAAAGCCAATTTCTCCTTTCCAACTCTCAGTGTTAATTCTCCCCCATCCATATTAATTATTGACCGAGAAGTAGCTAGGAATGGTCGCCCATGAACTATTAGTGTTTTTACATCTTCTTAAATGTCTAGTGTGTAAAATCTGCAGGGAAGATAAATTTATCAATTTGTATTTGCTCGTTCCTAATGATCCCCTTCGGTTGATGCACTGCTCTGTCGTCCATTTTCACCAATATATTAGTGGGCTCTAGCTCTTCTAAACCTAACTTCTGACTAAATGTATAAGGCATCATCTGATACCAGCTCCCAAATCTCCAAATGCCCTAGCTATTTCGATCCCATTTATACTGCACAAAATGAAGAAATCCCCTGGGTCTTCTTTCTTTTGTGCTATGTGTGGACTTCCTTTTGATATGTGCTCGATGACTTCTTTATTCATCGGCTCCCTTAACATGAGCTTTATCTAAAATTGATTTGTTACATCCGTCATCTTGCTTCACTCAACCTCCTTGGAATTCCTCACTGCTCCACTTAAAAATGACTTCTACTGAGCAAAAATCTGATGTGGAGGTCCAAGTTGAAGTTCTCTAATTGGCTCGTTTACTGATCCACTCGGAAGGACTTCTAAAACTATTTTTCCTTCTCTCTTGACTCTGTCTTTATCCTCATGTTCACTTTCCTTTTCCTCTGTCTGAGTGAGGGCCATGATTCTTTCCTTTAGGTTGACCTCAGTGTTGCTTGGTACAGTACCTGCATTTCTCGAAGATAAAGCGTTAGCAAGTTGACCTACCTGAACCTCCAAATTATAAATTGATAAGGTATGATTCTTCAAGATTTGGCCAAATTTGGCCTCCATCCTCTTTTGACTTTCCTTTTGGCTAGCAAACATCCTCTTCTGATTCTCCTCTTGAGCTGCTAGTTTGGACCCTAGCATTTCCATCATCTTATCCATCCTACTGTCCATCGCTCCAATTTGATCTTGTTGGAATCCCGACGGTCCTTGTGGTCTCTCTTGGCCACCTGCATTGTTAGTACTCCAAGAAAAATTCAGATGTTTTTTCCATCTCAGATTATAAGTATCAGAGTATGGGTTATTGTTTCGCTTTGGCTGGACCATGTAACTTACCTGTTCGGTACCATCTGCTCCTAATAGGAAACACTCCACTAAGCTGTGGTCGTTCTGACTGCATAGTTAGCATTGAACCTGCATCGTCTTCATTGTAGAGGAAGATGCTCCTTGCATGTTCTTCAGCTGCTTCATAAGAGTCATGATCTGAGCCTGCAAGGTAGTAATAGAGTCAATAGGTATCAGACCTTTTTGTTCTTTTTGCCCTTATTTGCTCCTCTTGCTCGACCACATGCAGTTGTTTTTCGCCAACTCTTCCAGAAGATTATAAGCTTTTTCCACTATCTTCCTTATTAATGAACCTCTAGCTGTTGCATTGATGGTTCCTTTGGTGCTCAAATTCACTCCATTGTAGAACGTCTGAAGCAAGAACTCTCTCGCCAGGCTGTGATGGGGACAACTTCTCTAAAGTTCTTTAAATCTCTCCCAAGCTTTATAGAGAGATTCCCTGTCAATTTTGCTAGAAATTTGTAATCTCTTTAATTATCCTCGTCGTCTTCATTAACAAGAAATGCGTGGCAAGGAATGCTTATGCAAGTTGCTCCCAAGTCGTAATTTGGCCTGAATTCAACGAGTTGTACCATACTTTAGCCTGATCCTTTCAAAGTGAATGAAAATAGTTTCAACTTCACCGTATTGTTGGACATTCCGTTGAATCAGAATGTGTCGCAAATCTCCAAGAAATTTGCGATGTGAGTGCTCGGATCCTCGTTGGATAGCCCGTAGAATTGCACACTATTTTGTAGAATGTTGAGTAGTGCCGACTTTATTTCGAAATTATTTGCTTGGACCACAAATCTTGCCACTCCTTGAGGACTAAATCCTAGCCTCATGAAATCTATCAGAGTCCTCTCCGGTCCTCCTTGTTCTCCTTCTTTAGCCATATCTTATTCTGAAAGGTTAAGATGTTTTGCCCGTCGTAATTCTCTTTTGTGCCTTTTGATGTCTGGAAATTCATCTTCGCTCACTTCTTTCATTCTTCGTGTGGTCCTTTTATTCATGCACTTGCAATTACACTAGGAAAAGTATTAAAAACTCCTAATCAAAGTAATATAAACTAAACAAGATGCTAAACAATCAATCCCTGACAATGGCACCAAAAACTTGTTGAGTGTAATTTTGTAATACAATCTACTCGTCTTACACTCAAAAACTACAAGTGAACGGGTTGTGACTTGCAGTTAAAAAGAGCAGATATTGATCCCACAGGGATTGATGCCCAGACACCACTTAATTTAAACAAGACTTTGTTTAAGAAAAGAAATTGTTTAAAACAAATAATCTGAAAAATTAAATTAAAATTAAAAGACCAACATAAAGCAATAGACAATGCCAACGTGCAGAAAAATTTGAATTCAAGAATCTAAAGACTAGAGATTACTTTTTTTTCCTTATTTTGTATCCCTCCTATTTTATTAATCGAATTATGTCTCACCTAAGATTTTTGAATGTATTAATTACCCTCTCTCAAGGTGTAACTAATTATCCCTAATCGAATTAAAGGGAATCAATTGGACGATCTCTCAAACTACCCAATGACTCTACTGATTCAACTAGTTATTAAATTATGCTATAGGTGATCAACTGACTTCACCAAGATCTCTCTTTTAACTAATCAATTGATGTGATGATTGTAAGTCTATAAGTTGCCAACTCTCGTTGTACAATCCTACACAATTAATCTCACTCACTCACTTGATTTATTGCAAGATAAAAATAAAATCACCATTCATGAAAGACAACTTCATTCAATTCAATAAAATAGGAGTTCTAATAAAATAGTTCAAAATCAATCCCTAAAACTAAATCAGCCTAACATGGTCTCCATAACATCATCACATTCAAATAAACCATTTTACAAATAATAGAAGAAGTAAAATTGACAGAAAATTGAATAAAGGGACTCCTTTTCTTCTTTGCCAAAATCTGGAAATTTTGGCGTTGATGTGCTATTTTCCCCAATCTTGATGATGATCCTTGACTTCAATCCTTCCTCAAGGCTCCAAACATGTGTTCTTCACTCGAGGATGGTGTTTGTAAAGAAGGGTTTCGTCTCCCCCTTTAGATACCAAAAACCATAAGTTTAATAAAGCCCCACGTTGTGTCTCGGATTGTAATTCCCACGATCATGGGAATTGACATGATTCCCATGATTGTGGGAATTGGCCACAGAAAACTTCCTCTTTTCTTTTCCTCTTTGATCTCTAGCTCAATCTCCAAGTTGCTCAATCTTCTTACCTACTTAAAAATAGTAAATTCTTACCCTAAATTAACATCAAACATAAAAGAACAACAATGGAAATCAAACTAAATGAAAACATATAAAATGAATCCTAAACTAGATCAATAATCAAGAATTATGCAAGAAAACACATGCCAATTACCTAGAAAAACATATACTAATGCACACCTATCACTGTGCAACAAGGAAGAAGAAATAGTGAAGCATATTTATTTCTTATGCCTGTTTTAAAAGAGAATTTAGACAACATTTCAAGGATTTTGTTATCTGAGGCCCTCATTCCATGAATTGCCTGAACTTATTTAATGGTTCACTAAAAACCAACATAAGATAGCAGTTGAGTGGATCTTTAGCAAATTGGCACTCAATTGCACAATTACATAATGTTTGGCTAGAGAGAAATAGAAAAATATTTACTGGAGAAGAAACAAATGAGTTCATTGTCGTAACAAGAATCTTCAACTCCGTCAGGAGTTATTGAGTGCCTATAATCAATAAGAGCAATATGATCATGTCGTCGTAAGCAAATGGTGATTACAAATATAGCATATAGGAAAATTAGAGAAACAAAAATGAAGAGAGGAAAGACAACTCAACTGGTGAAGGAAATAAACAATAGTGACAGTGGAGAGATGTGTTAGTTTATGCCCTACAGCCAATCGATTTGGTTATAGTTTATTGACAATATAATTTAAAGGTATTCTTTATTTTGTACATGTTTAAATGTCTACGATAAAGTTTATAGTATAACTATACATTGCGAATGAAATTATAACGAGATTATAATTATAAGATTCATATTGAATTTATGTATTATCCGTAATTGTTTCTAGTCATTATTCTATTAAGACTGGACATTAATAGAACTTAAAAAACTAGCACACATTTTGTTTTTCCTTATGAAGGAAGTAGTCAATCTCATAGACTAAAGTATAGAGATACTTAAACAAATGTGCGTTGTTAAAGAATAAGTTCACTACACAGACCAGATATGAGAAATTCATTTGGAACATCACTTGTATGTCTATAGAATTCTCATTGTGATGATTGTATAAGTGGTACTGCTGTCGCCTGCAGCCAAATTAAAAAGAAACCAACTTCCGTTAATACAAATTAATGTAGTAGTGGTAAGTGGATATCGTTCCCACGAGGAATCTTAACGGTAAGGGAGTTACGAATTCAAAGCAAAACAAAGTAACGAAAAGGGGGTTTTAATTTAAAGAATGACTTAAACAGAATTTAAATAGAATACGAAATTGAAAAATAGGGAAACAAAGAAAATATAACAATCAATAAGAACGAATCTTGGCTTCTGGTCTCCTTTATTATTGAACTTGCGTTGATCATCGATACTAAAAATAACCAATTTATCAATTAAGCATTCGTCATGGTAAATTTCTCTACCTATTTTCTCTTATGTTTAATTAACCAAAACATGTATTTGAATTAAACCTTATTAATTAATAACCTGGATACGATCTCAGATTTAATGAATTAATAGCTTTACGAACCAAGAAAATCGACGAACTAGATAACATACATACAATGTATATTTAGCCTAGACAATTATTTTTCCTAGAATTCTGTCCCTAACGTAGTAGACAAAAATCCTAGTCGCTACTTTTGATTAAAAGAATTGAACGTCAACCTATTTAATCTAGCGATTGATTGAATAAAATCACAAACTAGTTGCGCACCTAGTCGTAAAATCAAACAATCAAATAATGACCCAGAAAAATAATTAATACTTGACTGATAAATCAATTGAAACAAAGAACAAAAGTCTCATAACATTCAGAGTTCAATAACTAGGATTCCGTAAACCAAGAAAAAGATTTAGCTACTCATAATGAAATTGAACATAAAAGAAATAACAAAATATATTCTATCCATCCCAAGTCTTTCCAGAAAATTTGAAAATATAAAAAATACTGCAGAAAATAAGACTAACTATAGTTGCTTGAAAATAAGAAGAAAGACTGAACAAAACGTCAAAAACTACTCTTAAAGTGGTTGCGTGAATAGTAACTGTGAAGTAAACACTATAAAAATACGAAATCTAGGGCTGTATGAACAGTACGTGATAAACAAAAAGAAATAGTGCAGAAGCGTCGACTATCTAAGTTGGACTGATGTAAAAACAAAAGAAACAAACTGCATAAAAGATGAACTAATCCCTAAGGTGGCTGATGAAAATCCTCCAGTAAAAACAATGCAGAAACTTTTTGACTCCCTCTCCTCTGTGTGTCCCATTATGAAGAAAAAGAAAGCAACTCCCGAATAAAAGACTCCTCCTAGGTCTCTATGAACAGTGCCGTGAACAGTAACACCTCTCACTGTTCACGTTTTTGTTATTTTTAATGTCTTTTTCTCTCTCTTTCCTTTCCTTCTTGTAATCTCTTGCAGACAATCTTTATCCCGCTTCAAGTTGCAGATCTCCTTGATAAGGTAGAAGTCTAATCTTTGAAGTTTGTGAAAATTCTGGAATAAAATTTTGAAACGAACTCTGCAGAATCTTGCTCATCCTTGCACGTGGCCACGTCTAGTGACTACTTTGCTGCCAGGTTTAGAATTTCAGATTTTCTTTGTTTCTTTTTCATCTTTTTGATTCAATTTCATCTCCAAGGTGTTGAAAATCATTTGCAAACAATTATAAGACAATTCCATCAATTTTGAATAATAATTTCAATACATTAAAGAGATTTCAGTGCAAAATACGTGCAAAATTGATGACTTAACAAATTCCCCCACACCTAACCTTTGCTCGCCCTCGAGCAAACATGTCAAACCACTACACTCAGTCAATTCATCCTTCACAAGATCAAGTGCACACAATCCATTAACTTGGACCAATAAGACTTAAGTTGCAACACATATCATAATCGCTTTTCACCAATGCAAATAAACGAAGTCAAAATAAGACATCTTTGTTCAAAAGGAAACATGAAATCAAGATGAATTCTTCATTGATTTCGCTCTTACACTCAATTGTTTGAGGGCAAAGTGTTTCTCTCAAATCTCACTATAACATGTTGCACTACCATAGGCTTGCAATTTCACCAGTTATCATTCATTTAAATCACACGAGCTAATAGATCATAAGGACTTTATTTCGGGTTATAATGGGGCTAGGTTCATGGGTGAGGTAAAAATTTGGACAAAGGTTAATCACAAGCATTCACAAAGTATCAAATAAAAAGGGACACGCAAACTAAAGTTCTGAGAGAAACATGAATGAAAAGGACTATAACTACTCATTACTAACTAGTACCACTATACTGTATTCTTTCTCTTTTATTTGTTTTTTTTTTCTGATTTTGTTTTGTTGTTTTTTTTCCTTTTCCTTTTCCTTTTCTTCTTTTTTTCTTTTTTTTTTCAAATAATGCTAAGAAAAAGGAAAAAAATAAAAACAAGAGAAAATAATAACACATGAGTAGAAGTATCTATAAAAATATCTCAGAACACAATATAGAACAAAAGTCCCACATTACTCAATGCTTCATTCAATTTGTGATAGGGTAAGGCTAATGGGGCTTTTGGGTTTTAAAATTAAGGTGATTGATTGAAAAACAAGGATAAAGGCTCAAAAGTGTTTGCAAAGGGAAAATAAATAAGTGGGTTATTTTTAAGCTAAAGGGTGTATAACAAGGAAGGCCTTAATCACTTCTATATCTCATGTGATAAAACAAATTCAAATCGGTTCCATGCAAGTTCTGAAGGCAACATGAATAGAGGAGCATCACACAATTCAAAGAAATAGAATGACATAAAGATGATGTCATTTAGGCTCAAATTCCGCTCACAAGTTTAATTCAAGAATTCACCTTAATTTCACAATTTACCTCCTCACTCATATGTCAAAATTTTGACTAAGCCTATAAGATCAGTTATTGTAATCAATTAACATGCTTCACCTTAAAACTCACTCAGCCCAAATGAATGTCATGCATGTACCCAATCTCATCCAAACTAATATGACAAAGCTTCATGGTTTAACACACAACGATCATGTAAAAATCAACAAAAATCATACAAAAACTGAAAAATAGTCACACACAAAACTCCAATTCTTTCCCCCCACACCTAGACCAACATTGTCCTCAATGTTATAATGTAAAAATAAAGAAGCGAAAGTATAAAAGAAGAGGGAAAAGAATGCTTCTCTATTTATGGAAATCCGACGTCATGGTGTTGGCGGATGTGGAGGCTGGAATTGCTGTTGACTGTGTAGGTGGGGATAATATTAGGGGTGAATCGGGGCTATCGTCGACATGAATGAGATTTGTCGGAGAGCAATGTTGTTTCAATTGTTGGGTAATTCGTAGGGTATTGAGACTATCTGAACGTCTAGGAGGCATAGATCTGGGTTGGTATACGTCTGTAAAAGAGCTACGTTTTGGTTGAGGCAATTCGTCAAACACTTGGTGGGTATGGTTTGTTGTTCCTCCTTTCCACGACACTAGGCATGCAATCCTTATTTCAGTCCCTCCATGCGTGATGGTTGTGAATATTCATGTGGAACTTGATTGCAGACCTGAAATTGAAACAGGGAAGAAGAAAATTGCGTGAATAAGTGAACAGTGTGCTTGAATGAGAAAATTGTGCGTGAATGAGAAAATTGCGCAACATTGCAGTGAAGAGAAAGTAAGGAATGTTGATTTCGATGAATGAGGATGGTGGGTGTTCAAAGATTGCAAGCAACTTACACTATCGGTATACGGGGAAGCCAAAATGGAAGGAGTAGGTACTTGTGAGATTAGTGCTGCTATAGAAAAAAAATCGGCAAATGTGAGTGGTGGGTCAGTCTTAGATGAGTGTTGGGTCTTGTGAGATTGGTGTGAGTTTCTTGTGAAAGGAGAGAAATTGATTGATTAAGGAATGATGGTGAAGAATAGCGGCAACTGGAGAAGGGTAAGAAGAGAATGAATTTGGGCAAAGCAAAGAGGGAAACTTGAGAGGGAGATAAGGAAGTGGCAGTAAGCCAAAAATTTTTGTTTTTTATAAAATTAATTAATTTTGTATTTTGAAAAAAAGAAGATGCAAAAATAAAAACAGAAATTAAAATGCAAATTGAAATTCCAAAAGAAAAAAGCAAATAAACATGATGAAATGAAAATAAAAATTGCGGAAAATAAATAGTATGAACAAACTTGAAAATTTACGGGTTTCCCCGAATGTGCTTCTTTAAAGTTGTTAGCTAGACATTTTTCGTTACTTACCTGGTTAGAAATAGTGTAACACCCCTTTACCCTAGGGTACGCACCGGGATGCCCGTCGGTCATTCCGATACATATCCTAAAATAAGGGAGTGCTACGTGCGATCACT
>JAOQMS010043574.1:0-11559 GCA_027563885.1 Erythroxylum longipes
TTAGTGCAATTTAAACATTAAATGGACAAGAGTTTAATAAATTATGTATCTAAAATTAATATAAAAATGTCCATTAATAATTATAGCATCAAATTTTGAATCCTAAAAAAATTCTTTCTCAAAAAAAAGAAAAGCACACTATAAGTACTTATAAACTACAATATTTATCTAATTAATGTATAAAATTAGATAAAATTAAACAAGAATAAAGAATTTATTTTTTGTACTAAAATAAAAAAGACTAAAATATTTATTTTTGTACCTCAAACTCCTGATAATAAAATTCCTTTGTCTTCTAAGAGATATTGTTCCATAAATAACCCTCAAGTTTTATCTTCTCCTTAAACTTAGATGAAATATTTCTGGAGCACATTCTAAATGAAAACAACCTAATATATAAGCTATTTTAGATCATTTTCAAATTAAAACTTATAGCTTCAGTATAAACCTATGGTGTTATTATGCATTACAAAATTTTTAGAATTTCACTCACAGATCGTTGACAATTGTAATGTAAATTCTTCCATTAACTCTCTTAGCTCCAGGATTGAAACCGTCTCCTTCATCTGCAACAACTACCCCTAATATCTTGATCGATATAGATTCAAATTATGGTCTAGGAGTAGATGCTGCATCGATAGTATCTGATGGTCTAGATGTAGTAAGGGTGTTAGATGGTGTAGTAGCAGGTAGGGAATGTGACTCTATAGGGACTGTAGGTGGGGAAGGTGATGCCTTATATGAACGTGCACTAGCTAGACATGCAACACCTGATTCTGTAGCATTTGCATAATGTGAAGCTTCAATTGGACATGGACTGGCTCCTCCAAATGGTGATAACCTGAGCCTTGGTCGCGATATACCCTTTTTTCTCTTTTGTGGTATATTTTTAACCTGAAATTCATATTTTATTAATTATTCCACTAATAGAACAATATAAATTAAATACATAACAATATATTATTGATACAATAATAAATTTATTCATATAATATCTATTACTTACACAAAATAATCGCTATCATCACTTAATTGTAAATCAAAATCATCATCATCTTCTTTTTTTGAAGAATTAGAATCAAAGTCAAACTCCCCTTTAGATCTCTCACCTTATATAAATCCCTCATCCTCTTTAGATGAAATTTCAACATATTCATTATTTGGATTGCTCAGAGATTCATTCTTGTCATATAATACACATGCATTTATTTCATAAGCATCTTCCTAAAACGCTTCACTTTCATTTCTCTTATTTCCTCCTTTTCAATGTAATTCAAAAAAACCTTTAGATTTTAATTTACAAATGGCCAATAAATTTGCCTTATCTTATCATATGCTGGGAGAGATATAATACACCTAGGTTGCTTACATCTCTAACACAAAAAGGTTCAAATTATCTAAATCTTCTTTGCTGGTTATTTTCAACTATATTGTATAGACTATGCACTTTTGTTCCAACATTAGGAGTTGGATCAAACTAGTCACACTTAAACATTACACTTCGTTTTATTAACAATGCGTGGTACTCAATTTTAAGTATCTCAATAATTTTACCATAGTAATCCACCAATTCTCCCTGTATGCAAACCCCAGTATTAACTATTGAAGTGTTATGACCATAATATTCTGTATGAAATTTTTATCCATTAACAAAATATATTGGATACAATTTAATAGTTTGCAAATGTCCTTTTGCAAGATTACATATAAATTTGTTCTCTATTGGATTTTCTAAGGCCTACATATTAAAAAAATTATCTTATTGAATAGCATAATGTCATTTAAACACTTTGATTTAATAATTTAACCATTTCAATTATTATAAGTCAAAACTTACAAATTTCTCAAACCATCAAGGAAAGTGGCTTTCAACTTCTTTCTTGATATCATCCTGTGTTTTTTTAGGCATTAGCTCGTATAACCATTGCTTATATAATCTAAAAGCATTATTATGTATTTTAGTTGTGAACACCACTCAACCTCAAAAACCTAAATAATCAATTTCAGAATTAACTTAAACTTATTGCACGAAAGGTTGAACCTCTTGGAAATTCAATAAAATGTAAACATGGGCGACCTCTATTTCTTCTTCTAGTTAACATTCTTTTTTTTAAGCATCCATATGTTTTTCCAAGAGATGTAAAAATAAATAAGTTAGCATCAACATCACCTGTTTCACCCCCATCATCATTATAAGGAACTTTTCTTTCTCTTGTGTGAAGAAGCGACTCAAAATAATGTGAGCAAAATTTACTTGCTTTCTCTACTAAATAAGCATTACATATCGAACTTTCAACTCTACCCTTATTTTCAACTTTTTTTCTTTAAGTGACGCAAATACCTACATTACAAATAGTGTTATTACAATTACTGATTAAAACATGCTATAAGTTTCATTTAAATATTAACTATAATTACCTCTCAAAAATAGATACATCAATTGATATTGAACTAGAACAACAAATTTAGCCTTGTGTCCTAATTGTAAGGGTAGATTCTCCATATAGACAAAGAACTTTAAAGTGAATATCCCTTCTAATTTGCACAAGATAATTGGAATTTCCCTTTTTAGTTTTTCCATTTCAACCAACTTTATTTCAAATGATGTTAAGCTTCTAAAAAAAAAACAATTTTACTATAGCTTCCTAAGCCTTATTCAGTAGCAACTCCCAAAATACAATTGAAATTAGCTTTTGCATAAACACATGAAAATTATGACTTTTCATCCCAAATAATTTGTACTTCCTCATGTCCACACACCTTGCTATGTTTAAAATATAACCATCGAGAAACTTTAGAGTTTTCAACCATTCACATAAATTTTCCTTTTCTTTTTTATCCAATGTGTAACATGCTTTTGGATATTTACTGGTGTGAAGATATTTATTGTTCACTCAAGGTTACACGTTCTAAGTTTCAATAATTTTAACCTTGGTAATTACTGCAAGCGCACAGGTCTTTCACCTAGTACCTAAGGTGTCGATCCTGCGAGGAAGGGAACTAATCCTAAGTATAATGGTAGCTAAGTCACAAACCTAACAACTATTGTAGAAAAGTAAATCAATTGATAAACGGATATGAGAATTGAAAGTGCTAAAAGCAACAAAAAAAAACAATCATACAACCAAATCCAAAATCAACCTAAAAATCATCAAGTGAGAGAAAGGGGATTTTAATTCGAAATTAAAGAAACTCAACCAATTATGCAATTATTGACTCAATGGGCCTAGACGGTCCTAGGGTGAATTACTCTCTCTTGAGTTAAAATTCTTAACCCTAATTGATAGACCCTAATTCAATTTATAGGAATTCTGATCTCTCGATTCGCAATCAACCCAAAAACTAAATTAGATCTAAAGTTGTCTACTAACTTACCGAGAACCTATGCTCGATCTCTCATTGCATGATTATAACGGTTTGATTTAATTCTTTACCTAGCAATTCACCCAACTCTCGTTAACCCAAATTGATTATTTTCACTTAGCTCACCCTCTCAGTCTATTGCCAAGTTATTAAGAATAGGACTTAAATCACAATCCAATCAATAAAAAACGCAATCAAATAAACTTCATTAATCTTAAGAATCAGACCCAAAGGTGAGTTTAGACATCAACTCAACATTCAACCAAACAAATCTCAACACCTATTTAAATTCTATACATGAATAAAATTGAAATAATGGAAATATTGTAGGGAATAGAATTCAGGATGGAGACAGCGGGAAACCTCCTGTTTCAGGAAGTACTTTGCGTCAAGCTCTTCACCATGTCTCTCTTCCTTTGTCTCCTTCCTCAATCTCTCAATGTTACCCTAGGTTTTCTCTCAGAATCGAAAAAATGGAACTTTTTTCATTAAACCTTTGGCTCTCTCTCCAAACTTCTAGTGGCTGTCACATCAAATTCTATTTATATCTTTGAGGCACTAGGTTAAATTCGGAGTCAAAACGGTCTAAAAATTTATTTGAAACTTGAGTTTTTCTGTCAGCCCGACGCAATGCACAATCGTGGCCCTGCCTGCCATGATCGTGGCCTACATTGATGCTCTCCATCACGATAATGGCCTGTATGCACGATCGTGGTGTGGCTGCTTCTGGTTCTTCCTGTTCTGTTACAATGGTGGCCTATGCGCACGATCTTGGCCTATGCTTTTTGGCCCGAAAACTCTTTAACTCTTCCCATTCTTCCCTGTTTACCCTGCAACACTAACACACACATCAAGGTACCTCAAAAATATACAATTTAAGCTCAAAGATTCAAACTAACCTATAAAAACACTTAAACACAAAAACTAACCTAATTAGACCCTAAATGCATACTAAACACTTGAAATGACATTAAAATACTTATAAAATCTAACCCTAAAATATAATACAAATCACAACTATCAACATCCCCACACTTAAACGGCTGCTTGTCCTCAAGCAAATAAAACAACAAACACGTAACATCAAAGACACTCAATGCAATAATGGGATAATGACTCTAATCTTCTTGAAATAAATTTAATCATGGACACAATCATTCGAATTATATCAAATCATTAACCAAAAAAATGGGTGCCTAGGGCTTTGACTAGATATACAACTTAATCGAGACCCATGTGCTAACTTATGTACCCTTTTTAATTGTGCACACACATTAATAATTTTTTGTTCTCTCAGACTCTGTAACCATTCCTAGTTATATTTTCATGAAAAAAATCAAGCTTATTACAGGAACGGTATGTTTTTATTTAAAACAATTTTTTTGGAGACTTAGTCTTTTACTCGGAGGCAAACATTGGTGATGAATGTCGATCTGATTACTTGACTAGGTCATTTATTATCAGCTTGGTTGGAACGTCATTATAGCCTTTTTACGCGAAGGCACACATTTGTAATGCATGTTGATCCGGTTACTCAGCTATTATCACGTGGTCAACTGGCTACTAGCTCTATTCATAACCCGAAGGTTAGCAGAATAGTATTTACTTTTTTTAATTGAATTATTTTTTAACAACTATTCGTTTCCATATAAAAAAATACTAGTTAAGCTACTTAACAAAAAGGCCTAAAATTATGAATGAATGTGACAACTTAGAGGGAGCTAAATTTACACTAAGTCCTAATTATGTTGTATATTTATTCAAAGGCCACCCTAGTTCATTAATTTTGCAAGCTAATGATTATTGATAACCTAATAGACTCTGTCTAAAATTAAATGAATTTCACTCAAACCTGAGCCATTAACACATTTACACATTTCACACAATGTGGCCTACTACTATCACACGAATATGCAAAGTCACATATAAAATAAAAACACAAAATCCCTTCCCACACTTGAACAACACATTGTCCTCAATGTGAGAAGAGAACACCCATGGCTCATACATTACGGAAATGTGAAAATAGAAACACACATACACATTTTTTTCAATAACAAGAAAGAGCAGAAAAAATTAACGACAAAACATTAAATGAAAATAAAACTAACATAAAAATAAAATTAAAACAAAACTACTAGACATTAAACAACACACAACTAAAATAGAATTGAATAAAAAATTGTGGGTTAGACTTGAATCCTAAGGATGCTGGTTTATGGCCCCTAACTTGACCGTTGTTTTTAGAAGGCGGTTTCAATTAGTTGGAGATAAGGAAATCACTTCCTTATCTTTGGGAATTTCTCCTCCAAAATACAGTTTATATCGATGCCCATTGACCTTAAAAGTTTCCTTATTATCATTCTCCAATTGGAGAGCCCCATGATCAAAAACTTAAATTATTGTAAATAGGTCACTCCATCTAGACTTCAACTTTCCTGGGAATAGCCGCAACCGAGAATTGTATAGCAGAATAGTGTCTCCTACTTTGAATTCTTTTTGCTTGAGATGAGCATCGTGCCATTTCTTGACCCTTTCCTTGTAAAGTTTGGTGTTTTCATAAGCATTAAGACATAATTCTTCAAGCTCGTCCAGTTATAGAAGTCTCTTTTCACCAGCTTTTTTCCAGTCAAAATTTAATGCTCTAATTGTCCAATATGCTCTGGGTTCTAATTTGACCGGTAAGTGACAAGCTTTCCCATAAACTAGTCTGTATTGGTTTATTCCAATGGGTGTTTTAAATGTTGTCCTGTAGGCCCATAAAGCATCATCTAATTTAGTTGCCTAATCTTTCCAAGAGTTATTAACCATCTTCTCCAGGATTCGTTTTAACTCTCAATTAACAACTTCCACTTGGCCACTAGTTTGTGAATGGTAAGGTGTAGCCACTCGATGATGCACGCCATATCTTTGTAGGAGAGCATTAAAAGATTTGTTACAGAAATGTGCACCTCTATCAATTATTATTGTGCGTGGTACTCTAAACCGGTTAAACAGCCTTTTAATGAACTTTTGCACCACTTTCCCATCATTGGTTGGAGATGTTGTTGCCTCGGCCCAACGCGAAACATAATTAACTCTTACCAGAATGTACATATTTCCCATTGATGATGGAAAAGGTCCCATGAAATCAATTCCCCAGACATCGAAAACTTCAACCTCTTGAATATTGGACAACGGTATTTCATCCCGTTTGGAGATGTTACCCACTCTTTAACAACGATCATATTGTGATGCATAGTTTTGTGCATCCTTAAACAATTGCGACCAATAGAATCCACTCTCTAGTATTCTGGCTGTCATTTTATTGGCCCCATAATGCCCAACATACTGCCCTTTATGGCATTGCCTAAGGATATCTAGCATTTCCTTATCTGGAACGCAGTGTCGCATTAATCCATCTGTACAATTTCTATATAAGGTTGGCTCATCCCAGATGTATCGATTGCAGTCATGTAAAAAAAATTCATTTGTTGGTACAAGAGATCAGATGGGAGTTTGCCACGGGGGATATAATTAACGCTATCTGCAAACCATGGTGTCGTTAAGCTCTCTAGTAACATCAAGGTTTCATTGGAAAAATTTTTGTTAATATCCTTACTCAGCTCGTATTCCCCTCCCTCAAATCTGGATAAATGATCTACAACCACATTTTCTACTCCTTTTTTATCTCTCACCTCCAAATCAAATTCTTATAGAAGTAACACCCATTGAATGAGCCTTGGTTTTGCATCTTTCTTATTGAAGAGGTATTTTAATGCTGCATGGTTGGTGAATACAATTACCTTTGAACTTAAAAGGTATTGTCGGAACTTATCACATACATACACCACTGCGAGCAATTCTTTTTCTGTAGTGGTGTAGTTCAGTTGGGGTCCTGCAAGAGTTTTACTGGCATAATAGATTGCATGCAATTTTTTATCTTTTATTTATCCCATCACGCTACCTATGGCTTGGTCACTCGCATCGTACATAACTTCAAACGGACGTGTCCAATCTGGTGGAGATAAAATTGGTGTTGATACTAATGCATCTTTTAAAATATTAATTTCATTTATACACTTATCATCGAACACGAAAGGCGCATCCTTAACTAAGAGGTTAGTCAACGGTTGTGCAATTTGCTAAAAGTCCTTGATAAATCTTTAGTAGAATCCTACATGACCTAAAAATCCTCGTACCCCTTTTACATTGCTTAGGACCAAAAGTTTTTCTATTACCTCTGTCTTCGCTCTGTTAACTTCTAATCCTCGATGAGAAATTTTATGCCCAAGGACGATCCCTTCCTGTACCATGAAATGACATTTCTCCCAATTTAACACTAAGTGTGATTCTTCACATCTTTGAAGGACTTTATCCAGATTGGTTAGACATGAATCAAAGGAATCTCCAAAGACCGAAAAGTCATCTGTGAACACCTCTATTATATCCTCTATCATATCAGCAAAGATTGACATCATGCACCTCTGAAAGGTTGCTTGGGCGTTGCAAAGTCCGAACAACATTCGTCTATATATGAAGGTTCCATAAGAACAAGTGAATGTAGTTTTCTCCTAATCATCAGGGTAGATAAAAATTTGATTATAGCCTAAATATCCATCTAAAAAGCAATAAAACGAATGGCCAGCTACCCTTTCTATCATTTGGTCAATAAATGGGAGAGAGAAGTGATCTTTTTTGGTCACTGAGTTGATCTTATGATAATATATACATACTCTCCACCCTGTAACTGTTCTCGTGGAAATTGCTTCTCCACTTTCATTCTCTATCACTGCCATTCCTCCTTTCTTGGGTATGCATTACACTAGACTAACCCATTCACTATAGGAGATAGGGTAAATTATCCCTGCATCCAAGAGTTTTATGATCTCCTTCTTAACCACTTCCTTCATGTTAGGATTTAATCTCCGTTGACTCTTGCACACCGTTCTACATCCTTTTTCTAAGTTTATTCGGTGCATACAGACATTTGGGCTTATCCCTCTAATGTTAGCAATTTGTCATCCGATGGCTTTCATCTATTTCTTCACAATTTCCACTACCTAGCAGTCTTGAGTTTCATTGAATTGATTGGAAATTATTATAGGTAGATTTTGACCTTCACCAAGGTAGGTATACCTGAGGTGAGTGGGCAAGGGCTTAATCTCTATTATTGGTGGTTTCTCTGAAGATGGTGGTGTGGGTGCCTCAGTTCGAACTAACCTGTCTTGGTATTCTGAGACATCTACCTCTTCCATTTCGTCATCTTCCATCACCTCAGAGATTTAGTGTTCATTGTCAGCTTCTGTTTCCAGTGCTTGTACTTCTTCTATGTAACTCTCAATCTGCTCTCATCCAGTTTGATCCATGATTTCCACTTTCATGCATGTTCTACTTGTTGTCAACCTGATCTTCACCTATTCGTAGTGTCAACTTACCTTTGTGAACATCAATTATAGCCTTTCCGGTGTTCATGAATGGTTGCCCTAATATCAGCGGGCAATTTTTATCCTTTTCAAAATCCACTGGAATGATGAACTTATCCACTCGCATCAACATGTCTTCCACTATTCCTAATGGCCTTTTAATGGACTAATCAGCCAACTGAATTAACATGGATGTAGGTTTGACCTCCCTAAGTCCCAACTTCCTGAATATTGACAGAGACGTAAGATTTATGCTAGCTCCCAGATCACACAAACATTTCGTAAACTACAACTCACCAACCACACAAGGTATTGTGAAACTTCTTGGATCTTTCAATTTTGAAGGCATTTGACTGGTGACTATGGAACTGCAAGCATCAGTTAGGGTCACCGTTTGATTATTTTCCCAATTACACTTTTTTGATAGAACATCCTTTAAAAATTTTGTGTATTTAGCTATATGTTCTAATGCTTCAACAAACAAGAGATTTATCTAGAGAGTCCTTAGCTTCTCCACGAACCTTGCAAATTGTCCATCCAACTTCTTCTTCTGTAGTCGCTAAAGGAAAGGAATCTTAGGTTGGTATGGTAGAGGTGTAACATAGCGAGGGCACTCACTCATATTCATTTCCTTCTCCTTTTCTTGATTCTTATCAACTGGCCGGTCCTACTCCTCTATTGTCCTTGTGGGTGGTTCAATTTCCTTCCCATTGTGGGTGGTTCAATTTCCTTCCCACTTCGGAGTGTGATGGCCTTTAACTGCACCCTTGATTTTGTTCCTATAGTATTAGGAACGTTTCCGACATTTCCCATAGAAAAAACATTTATCAGTTGACTTACATGGACTTCTAAATTATATATGGAAGACGCGTGACCTTTAGTGACTTGCTCAAATTTGGTTTCCAACTTCTTTTGTGCATTATCCAAAGTTCCAAGCTTATTGAGAATATTATTCAACTTAGCTTCCATTGAGCTTGTTTTGTCCTATTGGAAGTTCGATTATCCTTAGGGTTTGAACTGCCCTCCATTGTTGTTGTTGGACCAGGAGAAGTTTGGGTGATTCTTCCACCCAGGGTTATAGGTATTGGAATAGGGATTGTTACCCCCTCCGTATCCAAATTATGCCCCCATGTAATTTACTTGCTCCGAGATATTGTCTCTCATCAGATAGCAATCCACCGTATCATGATCCATTTGGTCGCATAGCTTACATTTCAATTGCGCAACCTTCACTAGAGCTCAGGATGATGCCTTCGTATTACTGAGCTGTCGTGTCAAATTATTGATATTAGCTTGCATTTCTGTCATTTGGTCGGTAGCGAAAACTCCCTTCTGTTCCCTAAAATTAGTAGGTTGCCTACTACGCTCACTAGCCTATAAACAGCTATTGCTAGCCATCACCTCTATTAGCTCTTCTGCTTTATCGACCGTCTTTCTCATTAATGATCCTCCCGAAGCTGCATCAATGGTGCCTCGAGTATGTGGGTTCACTCCGTTGTAAAATGTCTGCAACAGGAACTCTTTAGGTAGATTATGATGTGGGCATCTCCTCTACAAATCCTTGTAACGCTCCCACGCTTCATAGATAGACTCCCCGTCACCTTATTGGAAGTTTGTGATCTCTTTAATAATTTTGGTGGTCTTCATTAATGGGAAGTATTTATCTAAGAAGGCTCACACTAGCTGTTCCCATGTCATAATGTTGGCGGGACTTAGTGAATGATAACAAGCCTTCGCTCTATCCCTAAGTATAAAAGGAAACAACCTAATCCTCACTGCGTCTTCCGACATCTGGTGATACCAAAAAGTATCACAAATCTCGAGAAAACTCACTATATGCGTGTTCGGATCTTCATTTACAAGTTCATAGAATTTAACGTTCTGCTGAAGCATGTTCAGGAGGGTTGGCTTGATTTCAAAGGAGATTGCTTGAACAGGCGGTCTAGCCACTCCTTGGTTTGCAGGATTGAATCCTAGCCTCATAAAATCCATGAGGGTCCTCTGTTGTTGCCTGCCAGGGTTAACTTCTTGATCCACATTTCCTTGGAATTCTTCGGCCATTTGTATTTTTTTGGTTTCTTCTTTTTCTTCATGTCGAGCTTTCCTAAGGGTTCTTTCTAAAAGTGTTATGTCTAAATCGGACGTCTCATATATGAATACCTCTAAACTCTTAGTTTAAATCCTTTATAAACTGAAAAAGGATCTTTAGGGTGTGCTTGTTTAATGGGTATGAAAAAAGGGGAATGGGTAATGCCCCATTCCTCTCCTAATCCAGAGGAATACAATTAAGGGTATGCTTGTTATAATTAATTAAAATATAACTAATTAAAATACAATTATTAATTAATTAAAATATTCTAATTAATTAATTAAAATATAACTAATTATTTACAATATAAGTAATTAAAATATAATTATTCATTAATTAAAATATTGTAATTAATTATTTAATTACAATATAATTAATTACAATACAATTAATTAAAATATTATTATTTATTTATTTATTAAAATATAATTAATTAGTTATAATACAAGTAATTAAAATATAATTCAATAATTAAAATATTCTAATTAATTAATTAAAATATAATTAATTAATTACAATATAATTAATTAAAATATAATTCATTCATTAATTAAACTATTGTAATTAATTAATTACAATATAATTAATTAAAATATTATAATTAATTAATTAATTATATAATTAATTAATTACAATATAATTAATTACAATACAATTAATTAAAATATTATTATTTATTTATTTATTAAAATATAATTAATT
>JAOQMS010043575.1:0-11556 GCA_027563885.1 Erythroxylum longipes
TGGATTTGAACAAATGAGAGTGGTTGAGAAGATTTATGTTTGCAGTAAGTAAGGTAGATGCAAAGGAAAACACAGACAAAGAGTATCGTCTGTGCTGACGTCACGCACAAAGGCAAAGGAAAACACAGACGAAGTGTATCGTCTGTGCTGACGTCAAACAGACGACACGTCAGCACACAGACAATATGTTAGCACACATACAACACGTTAACACGCAAACGATACGTCAACACACAGATGACACGTCAGCTCACAGACGCAAGGAATCGTCTGTGATGACACGTCATAATGCAGACGATAGGTGGTCAACCCAGATGATAAAAGTCAACCACAGACAATAGAATACAGATGATAAAACATAGACGATGGGTAGTCAACACAGACGAAGAAAGTCAACTACAGACGATAAAACATAGACGATAGAACACAGACCATAAGCAAATTCAGATGATGGGCCAACCACAAACGATATAAAAAAGAAGTTAAAGCTAATATATTGGACAATTGTTTAGCTGAAGTTAGTTACAGAATTTAATTAAATAAAGTTATTTCAACAAGAAGTGGGTATCAAGGATCAAGAAACAGTTAAGGACATAGACTAAGTACAAGACACAGGACAAGATGGTAAGAAGAGATCAAGATGAAAATCTTCCTTGAATAAGGATTGTCCGGATAGTTGGGCTCCGAAATCGGGGTCCAACACTTGTGGTAGTATCAGAGCATGAAGATAAATAAAAAATGGTTAAGGTGTTTTTCATTGGATTATGCCACGTTATTTAACTCCGGATAGTTAGCTAAGAAGGGTTCTTTGGAATATCCCTACAGGGTAATAAGATCACGTTTTATGATACTCTGGATAGTTGGGCTCCGAAAATGGGGTCCAACAGAAGAAGTACAACATTACATCACTTGTCAAATAGGGACAGGAGAAAGAATTTCTTTATGGTATGATAATTAGATGGGTCATAGAGATATCTACTTATGGAATGGGATTCCAGTTACAAAAATAACTATGAAGGAAGCTAAATAGTTGAGGGATGTGACAGTAAACAGGTAGAATGGTTTTTTCCTAATTTGGAACAAGGTTATTAGACCTAATGCTAGTTTTCTTCTCTGTCTAGCAATTTTGAACAGACTCAACACTATTAATAGACTTAAGTTCCTATCCTCCTCTAAAATATGTATCCTTTGCAACCTAGAGGAAGAAACTAAAGTCACCTCTTTTTTTAGTGTGTTTTCTCTAAAGATCTTTGGATTAAAATATCTAGATTAAGTGTCCCTGGGTTTAATTATTATAGAATTCCTGACATCCTACAACAGTTACCTTTTTTACATATTTCTAAATATAATAGGAATATTATATTGGTCTCAGTGGCTACTTGTACTCAAGCTATTTGGAGGGAGAGGAATGACAGAAGTTTTAAGGGTAAATCTAACTCTCTTTACTTTCTTATAGAGCTCATAATAGCTAGCATAAGGGAACAACTGATTATAAATCAATTAAACCAACACTGCTGCAAAGAACTAGCTCTCACATGAAGAATATAGTCCTAGTTGTTATTACTAAAGCATGTTGATCAAGTTACATTCATTCAACCTAGATTAATCCCAGAATAGTTTAGAAATCCCTATCACTCGACCTGGGTCTAGATCAGTACAACACAGAAAGTTCTTAGAAATCACTGGAGACTACATCAACTACTCACAGTTCTATACTGAAATACAAAGGGCTTGATACTCATGTGTTAGAAAAGAAGGTTGTTTTCAGTTTGCTTCTTCCTTAGTCGCTTCATGAAGGAATACTGTTGTCGCCTCAAATTTGTTATTTGGGGAATATAGTTATTCTGAGAGAATCAAATTTAAAAAAGGATGGAAGTAATCCGAGATGAGAAGCTCTTGAAGAGCTTTAGAAATAATTTATTAAAGCTCTAATCATGTAAATCACATGAGTTAAAGATGAGTTTGTTACCTATGTTGAGAGTTTCTTGATGTAGAGAAAGGAGAAGAGTATATCGGTGGAGATTCAGCGCCTGTCTACAGACAGAGTTTTCGCCTCACCTTCCCAAATCAAGTAGCCGATGAGTGAAGATCCTCCTCTCTAAATCATCACTGAAGAGCCGAATCGCCAGATTTCCAACAGAATGAATGTTTGAGGTGTTAAGGAAACAATCTATTTAGCCCAAAACACAAGAATCGCATTAGTTTAAGATGAGTTGTTACCTATGTGGTAAGTTTTTTAATGCAGAAAAAGAAGGAGAATCACACCGATGGAGACCCATCGCCTGCCTATAGCCAGAGTCCGCCACTCATTCCCAATTCAAGTAGCTGGTGAAGATTCAAGAAAGTGGATGTTATTTATATCCTAATTGGCAAAACAATTATTCTTTCATTGGCTCTACACGATGTCGTTTGTATTAGCTCAGACACTCTTGTATTTCAAGTGGGTCTATCCCACATGGGAGAGTTCCACTCTCCAGATATTCTCTTCTCTAAATTTTTTAATGAATTTTTAATTTCTAAAAAAAATAACTATTTATATTAGTTCACAAGTTAAATCTAATTCACCTTATGATCTTTCAAACTTCAATATAAAGCCAAAACATAATTCCTTGTACAAAATGAACATTCACAAGATAGTAGGCTTTAACTTCCAAATGGATTCGCACCCCTTTTTTAATAAGACATAAAATTAAACAAAATAAGAGAATTAAAAGCTTGTTTAAAAAGCCACGTTAACTTTTTATGTAAAAGTAACATATTGTTAAATACCTATGGTTACTCAACTAAGTCACTATCTTAAATGGCTAGTAGCACCACTATTTAATCACTATCTCAAATGACTAGTAGCACCACTCTTTAATTCAACATTTTTATTGTTCCAAATCTAACATAGTAAAATTATTTATGCTTATTTATCCATCATTATTTTATTTTTATATTTTTATTATGAGATAATAAAAATACTTAAAAGAAGTCGCAGTTACTTGATGCATATGCAATTTACACAATAAATGTCAAAATACTTATTAAGTATTCATTCTCTAAATTTATATTGCAAATTGTAACTCATTTATTCCCTAATACTGATAATTAATTAAAAAGACATTTTGAATCCAAACAATCAAACTCGCGATAAATTATCTCTAATATTGTGCCTTTAAGGAAGAAAAAATTCTGAAGATTACATCCTAATAAGAAAGTTGTGAAAATTGATAATATTGAGTATAACATATAATCCTATAAGCCTCTAATTCCTTCCCCCATACTTAAAATAAATATTTTCCTTAATGCTTTAAGCATATAAGAATAAGAAAAATAAATGAAAAAGGGGAAAGAGATAATAAGTTACTTAAAATTCCATAATTTGAGATATTTGAACTAAGTCAAAATTCCATTGCATTAAAGTTATCCAAGAAATCATTTTTATAGAGCAGGTGGAGCACGTAAGGAATTATCACCAACTAGTCTACTAGATCATCAAAATAAATCATCTCCATCAAATTCCCTCTAGATGACTCAGTCACTACTATGTTAATATTATCTCAGTCTTTAGCATATCTATCTCTTACAGGAATAGTAGTCTCCTATCCTAATACTATGGTAATGTTTTTAGGTTTTGTAATACATATATCTCAAAAACCTTCTCTCTAGTTAGCTTTACTGCATCAATAGCCTCTAACATAGCTCCATAATCCTCAAGCTCATTAGACTGGCACTCTAACTCCTCAGACGTAGTTGGCTCTACTAGCTTTGCAAGTCAGACTAATAGAGGTGGATAGTCTAATATAAAGTGCTATGTTATCAACACCATTATGTTACCTAGTCAATGTGTGTCCTACTCCTAGTATAGAGATGTAGATGGTTGGAATACTTATGGTGTGCTTTGGAGTAGAGTTGGAGTTGACTCTTACTCTACTCCTATAATCTAGTCCTTTAGTATAAGAGCCTCCTTCATAACTCATGGTGAGCCATTAATAAGTGTCAAATACTGCATTTGATCGTTAGTGTAGAGCTCTACCATATTTATCACTTATAATATCATCATCGTGATAGGCATAGTGATGGTTGCTACTATCATATCAAGCTTATCCACTGGCATTGCAAACGCTCTTGCCAGTTTTATAATCATTAGGCCTTCACTAATGATCTCAAAGTTAGCTTGATGCATCTGTAGACCAACTAGATGAAAAAATGCCCAAGTGCCTCCTTTGTCTCCGACACATATAGTATATCAATATGAGATCTTTATAGCTTACTATTTTAATACTCTCCTTCCTCACCTAAATAGAATATATCAAAAGCTTATATACATACCTCATCACTGAGAAGTGGAATCTTAAAGCCTTAAAAATTCATCAAGTAGTAAGAATGCATTATACCATAGAATGCCAGTAGTTCCTCAATTCAATGCCAAGTTAATCCCAATATAAAGAAATTCAGCTTGGTGTTATAATCCGTGTATACTCCTCAATTTAAAAATTGATATGGACCTTTAACTAGTTTCAATGGAAGATATGGACTAAATCTTAGGAAGTGTCATCTCCCTATGACAACTTAGTGTCATCCACCTCTAAACAACACATAAACTCGAGAATAAACTCCTAATAGACTGGCTCTTTGATGTCAAAAACCTTTTACCACCCATAGAAAGAGATAATCTCTCTTTTACCTTTGGCGAGGCCCATCTCTCTTAGGATTTTCAAGTTTACAAATCTCAATGCCTCAAGTTTTCCTGTCCTAAATGTCTAATATCTCTTCTATTGTGCCTCTGCATTAAAATGCAACAATTGGTGGTTTGTTTTCTCTTTTAGCTACTATAGGATTTATGGTGCAATTGGAGGTGGTAGTGGCGGCACTTGTGGTGTATGTGGTTGTGCCTATTGTCTTTTAGAAGTATGCATCCTAAGAATAGTCACCTATGAATTAGATATCGAGGTGTCAACTCTCACTCTCTTACTTGGGGCAGTTGTATGAGCCTCCTCTATCAGGGTAATCTTGTCTTTACTATGACTTGATATTTAAAGGGAATAGATCTTCTGTTCACATTGCTCTATTCCCGTTATTCTTAATCACATCTGTGTCAACTCTTACTCTCTTACTTGGGGCCAGTTGTACGAGCCTCCTCTATTAAGGTAGTCTTGTCATTACTATGATATGATACCTAAAGGAAACAAATATTTTGTTCACATTGCTATATTCCCCCTATTCTCAAGCTCATCCATCCATTCATTGCAATAAATTGGATGGATGAAAATGTTTAGGAACAGGGGGATCTGCTCCTATATCTAAATAAATTTATACAAGAAGATCTACTCCCATATCTAAATAAAAATGAAGGACAAGTAAGCACTCTAAAATATAACTTTTGGCATCTTGTATAAATAAGCATAGAGTATATTGTAACAAATAAGAAACAAAATAATGCACCACTAAACAATGTATCAACCTACCCTATAATATTCTTATATTTTTGTTTCTGTTATTTATGCATAGTATAATCATCACTCACATAATAAAAAAAAAATCAAACTCCTATCTCCCTTAGCCTAATTTAGAAGCTCAATTAATCATCTTAGCAAGGTAAATGTACTAAAGCAGCTAAAGTGATTCACATATGCATCTTCAAACATGATCAAAGACATTTTTTTATTTTGAATTGTGAATTAAAATGTGGAAGATATATATCTTCATGGCCAAATCAATATTCCAAGTAACATACTCCCAAAATCCATTTTTATCTTAAGAGAGTTTACTTTAACTATTCATAACATATATAGTTCATAATTCATCAAATTAATTTTCCTAACACCCTAAAAAATCATGTATAATGGATATTTAATAAAAAATGAGCATAAGATACAATTCATAACTCTAAATAATCCAAAGTGTCAAAGTAATAAAATTAGGAGTGTAATAAAAAAGTACTTAGATGATGCTAAAAAGATGGTAAAAAATGAAAAAAATCTAAGCTAAATTAAATATGGTTGTGGAGGGTCTAGGGGTTTAGACAACACTTTAAAAAGTAAAAGTAAGCTAAAGTTACATAAATTTGAAAAGTGAGTTGGTTGAAAATGAGGAAAAATAGGCAGGACACACCATTTATATGGTTGCATAATACTATATAGGGGTTATATATATATATATATGGGATAAGGTTCCTATACACGGGAGCATGTCAATTAAATAAGGGTAATATGGGAATTACAAAGAGGGGTTATATTAGAATGACACAGGGCCACGTTGTTTTGAATAAAAATATACAAAAAGTTTAGGTAAGAACTCATGGATGACATAGGAATGTGCAAGTCTCATGTCTAAATATGGTATATTTTGTAAATTTTTAGCTTCAAAACATGACATCAACATGGTACCAAGTTATACTTACCTGAGGGGACGTTTTAGAACATGGGGTGGACATCTTATAGTCTAGAGAATTTGTCAAAAGGTTGCACATTCTATAATTTTTTAGCTTTTGTTAGAACTGAACATAGGTCTGGCATGGAGAGAAATATGATGTTGAGTGGTACTATATAGCCTCTATATAATACCATATAAGGGATATATTTAAAATTTTCACATTTTGTTTCTTTTACTTGGTCAACACGGGTCTAGACACAGTAGTGTTTTGGTGTTTGTATTGACCTAAATACTTCCAAAACCAAATCACACTAACTCTAAATACTTATCATGAAAAATAAACAAAATTCTTATAAAGTAAGATCAAGAAAATGAAAATAATGCTAAGGAATTAAATGATTAACTTTTAAAACAAGTAAACAATCACTAAAGTTTAGAACATAAAAGGTAAAGAGTGTTTGGTTGCCTCTCAATAAGTTTGTTTTATAAATAAGCTCAACCCCTTTCATAACTTTAAATTAATAGACCTCTATTTATGGGTGTATATTACCATAATTATATCACTTGCCTTATTCTTCTTCTTCTTATTATTATGATTATGGAGAAATCAACTCTTAAGCACATTGTATCTTTTTCATGATGGGTTTTTCAATCTACTCTTATATAGGATATGTCCCTTTTCTATCCAATCTTTTTGCCTCCTATATAACATAAATTGTATCCTTTTCAATTATAGTAAAATAAAGACAAATACTACACTTACTATCAATAGGACTCTTAGGTTCAGATTTCTTAAACTCTAATTTTTTATCCTCGAACCTTATGGTTAGCTTCCCATTTTGTGTAACTAAGAGAAGTTTCCTAAAATCAAAGGCAAATTCTTATCCTTCTTCATATCTAATATGACAAAGTCTACATAATAAGAAACTTATTGATCTTTATAGCACATCTTCTAATAAACCTATCAGTTGCTTAACAGATTAATCTGTTAATTAAAATAATATATTATTAGGTTTTAAGTTGTACACATTGATCTTCTTATAGATAAATAAAGGTATAAGGCTAATGCTTTCCCATAAGTCTCAAAGAACATGATAAAAGCTTATGTCTCTAATAAAATAATGAATAGTGAATCTATCAGGATCCCTAAGTTTTTGAGGCAATCCATTTTGGATAACATCCTTGAACTCTTTAGTTAAGGATGTAACTTGATACTTCTTGATCCTTGTCTTATTAGATAAGACTTCCTTTAAAAACCTAGCATAATAAGGCATTTGTTTGAAAGTGTTAGTAAATTGAATATTAATACAAAATTTTAAAAAATTTTAAAACTTACAAAATTCCTTATCTAAGTTTACCTTAACCTCAATAGGTGTCTTATTTCCTTTGGTTTACTCACTATTAATGTTCTCTAACCTAGGGCTTTTTAATGACTCGTTAGCCCTCAACATTATAGCGTTATAATACTCTCTATAGGTCTAATGTTTGCCAAACAATTAACCAAGTGATTTTATAGCAACATTGGCTTATTGAGTTAATTGGATTTTAAGCATCTTACTATAATTAACAATAGAATATAACTTATAATTAAGCTTCTTAATCTCCTCCTTAAACTCCTCATTCTACTTCCCTTGCTTAGTTAAGAGTGCTCTAGAATCAACTCTAGGTTTTTTATCATCTAGATTATGATTTTATTACTTTTTTTCTCCTTTTTATATAGTTTGGATTGTAATTTTATTACTTTTGTCTTTTAAACTAAGCAATGGTCAAGGCTAGATTATATTTACTAGGTTCATTATTCATCCTTGCATTGGAAATCCATGTATGCATGTAATTTCATTATTATCTTTTATATATAAGTGAAGTACAATAGTGAAGGTATATAAGTGTACATTAATATACCTTCTCATGCATTAGTGTTCACAGTCTTTCACTTTTAATGGGTTTAATACTAGATAGGTAAACACAAATTTAAATAATTCATTCCAACTTAGATTTCTATATTATTTTTTTCCCTTCCTATGGGTTATCTGAAAATAGCCTCTCTACTAATTAGGATTAAGCCTGCATACATTGAACCTCCCTAGCCCTCGTGTTTAGAGAGATTTTTACAGGGTTGTTATTGTTGTTATTGTTATATTCCAACTTAGATTTATTTTTCATATTGTTGTTTATCCTTAATAGTCCATTTTAATTTTCAAACTCCAATCATTTTTACTTTACTCAAGTAGTCTTAACATCAATTAATATTTGTTGTGCTTATGAAGATAAGTTCGTATTGGGTGTTAATGTAAGAGTGGCTACTTTGACTTTTTATGGTAGCATTAAGGGTAGTCCTTTGATAAGTTTTATGGCTAAGAGGAGAATAGATTGTGGGTAAATTTTTGGAACATCAGGACTTTTACAAGGAAACAAACAACAAAACAACAACATCTTAGTAGAAGTCTTGCTGATAAGCAAGGTATGGGAATATCCAGAAGTACATAGCCTTACTTCTAATTAGTAGAGAAGTTGATTTCGATAGAACCATATAAAAAAATAAAACAAAAAATAACAAAATAAATAAAATATACATATTAAATAATAAAGTAATACAAATAAAAATAAAAAAGATAATAATAATAATAATACCAATACTAATAATAATAATAATAATATAAAAGATAAAATAAGTAAATAAAAATGAATAAGAAAGAAGACAAGTAAATAAATAAAACAAACAAGCCATTACGAGAAAAATGTTTAGGCTAAGTAAGGAAATGTTTAGTCTAAATAACTAAGAGGGAAGTACTACATATTAAATGTTTAGGCTAAATACAAGATATAAGACTCAAAGAAAAATGATTAAAAGACTTATCAGAAAGAAAAGGACCTCTTTATGTGACATCATTTATATGTATCCTATTACGCTAAAGTTTTCTATTAAGGGTTATATTGTTGTTAGGTTCTAACAGATATATATCATTCTTGATCACCCCTAGCCCTTGTTAGGTTATCCTTTTTTCCTCTTACAGTCTCTAAGTACAATATTAGCATCTTTTCACTAAAAATCAGGATGTCTCCTTTTAATATGTCTAAACCATTTAGTCCTCATCTCTTTTATTTTTTTTTATCAATATTAACCAACTTTAATTTGTCCCTTACCATTACATTTTTTACCGTATCTCTTCTAATGATGTTGTACATCTAACATAGCATCTCATTCCTAACGTCATTAACTTATAACTATGCATCTAATTGATGGGCCAACAGTCTGCCTTATAGAGCATGACTAGCCTAATCGTTAAATGATAAAATTTACCTTTAATCTTGAGTGGTATCTTTGTATCACATAAAAATTTTGATGAACTTCTTCATTTAAGCCACCTTAATATGATACAGTGAATAATATCCTTATCGATCTCTCTATTGCTTTGGATGATAGATCCTAGATACTTAAAACACTCTTTCTGTGGTGTAACCTCTAAACTAATCTTTATCTCTACATCAGAAGCCACCTTATGGCTCGAAAAGTTACACTCTAAGTACTTAGTCTTAATCCTTCTTAATTTAAAACCATTCGACTCTAACATATTTCTCCAAAGTTCTAACTTGACATTGACACTTTCTTTTGCCTCATCCACTAAAATAATGGCATCAGCAAAAAATAGACACTGAGGCACATCCCTTTGGATATTCTTAGTGAGCTCATCCATCACTACTACAAACAAAAATAAGATCAATGAAGAGTCGTGGTGTAGCCTAATATCGATAGAAATATTCTCTGTATCTCCTTCTATTGTCCTTACTATGGTTTTTACACCTTCATGCATATCCTTAATAACCCGTATATAGATCATTAAGACTCCCTTCACATATACACACCTCAATATGATTTCCCTCGTTACCCTATCATAAGCCTTATCTAAGTCAATAAAACCATGTGTAGGTTACATTGTCTTTCTACTGAAATATTCTGTTAATCTACTAAAGAGATGGTAAGTTTCCATCAATAGACCTTCTAGTATAAAAACCTAACTAGTTCTCCAGGGTAGGTGTATCCTTTCTAACTCTTTTCTTTATCTCCTTCTCCGATAACTTTATGGTATAACTAAGTAGTTTGATGCCTCTATAATTGTTACAATTTTGGATATCCCCTTTGTTCTTTTATAGAGGAATCAACATACTACGTCTCCACTTATTCATTATTTTGATGGACTTAAAGATCACATTAAAAAACTTGTCTAGCTAAGTAAAACCCTATTTGTGTATGCTTTTCCATACTTTAAAAGGTATCTCATCAGACCCTACTACCCTTCTACTTTTCATCTCCCTTAAAGCTCTTTTAATTTCTTCCTTTATAATCTATCGACAATAAGTAAAGTTACGATACCACTTGAATGTGCTAAGATCACCTAAAAAGAAGTTGTCCTTTGTTCCTTCATTAAAATTACTATAGAAGTATCTCTAACATCTTCTTTTGATGTCATTTTCTACCATGAGCACCTACCTAGTTTCATCTTTTATACAACAAACTTGATCTAAGTCTCTTCCTTTTCATTCCCTAGCTCTCGCTAGCTTAAATATCCTTTTCTCTATCTTCATTTTCCAATCTTTGGTATAATTTCTTGTAAGTTATGCTTATATATTTTAAGACTATCTTTTTTGCCTTTTTCTTTGCTAGTTTGTAACTTTATCTATTAACTACCCTCTCTACCTCTATGGTGCTATCCAATTGAGTTTTATAGGCAATATTCTTGATCTTAACCTTTTCTTGCACATATTCATCCCACCATCAAGATTCCGTCTTACTACCCCTAGGTCTTTTAGAAAGACTTAAGATATCTTTCGTTGATTTCCTTAAAAGAGTTGCTACTCTCTCCCGCTTATGGTTAGCATCTCCTTCTAATTTTCATTCTTCTCCATATATTACTCTATCCCCTTTCAAGTTCTACCATCTGACTCTAGTACACCTTCTATGACTTCTCTTCTTCCTCCAACCTTTAATTATAAGATATGTTGTAACACCCCACTCCCATAAGACCCGAACCCGACATCGATGGTGATATCTGAGTTCGTGCCCCGCGAGGGTGGCATGTTAGAGCACTCTATCACTCTGAAATTGGTATAAATTTTTATTTTTAAAAACCACAAACATAAAGTACAGAAAATTGATAACCAAACGGCCCACTTTGTTTTATAACCATTTTCAACAAAACA
>JAOQMS010043576.1:0-11556 GCA_027563885.1 Erythroxylum longipes
TATTTTTCATGTGTACAGATCACTGTTCACAATTGCATGAGCATGAGACGCGTTTTCCTAATTTCTCACGTGCACCCTTTTCTATAATTCAACCCGTTATTGAGAAACGGGATGTTACATATTAAGAGTTCCATATAATGATCACTATTATTGTTTATTATAGTTCATTTGCTATAAAAGACTGCGTTGTAGAATCAACTGATCTTGAGTCAATAGGGCTAATAGAGAGTTCCCTATACCAGGGAAATAGGTTTTGGTATCCTTAGGGATATATGCCAGCATTTCAGCATAACATATATTAAGAGTTCCATATAATGATCACTATTATTGTTTATTATAGGTCATTTACTATAAGATACTGTGTTGTAGAATCAGCTAATCTTGAGTCAATAGGGCTAATAAAGAATTCCCTATACCCTAGTATGAGAGAAGAGAAAGTTGATACAATAGGGGCTAATGTAGACTTCTATGGAAGCACAGACCCTGTAGAGGCAGAGGGTTAGTTGGAAAAAACAGAAAGAGTGTTTGATAAGATGGACTGTGATCCTAGTGAGAGGTTTGACTATATAGTCTCATTTCTTCAATATGTAGCCTATCAGTGGTGGAAGACAGTTCTAGATAGTTCCGCCCGAACTTGCAGGCTGACATGGGAGGATTTCATGAAGGTCTTTAAAGATAATTATCTGCCAAAGATCTATTTGAACAGGAAGATGAATGAATTTATTGATCTGAAATAGGGAAATCTTATAGTAGCTAAGTATGAAGTACGATTCAATGAACTATCAGGGTATGTTACTGCTGTGATCGCAAATGAAGAAGATAAATGTAAGCGGTTTGAGGATGGTTTGAATTTGGAGATCAGAACAAGTCTAGCTATTAAAAATCTGAATAGTTTTATCAAGCTACGAGCAGCTTCGATTCAAATTGAGTAGTTACTCAAGGAAGAATATGGAGAGTATAGACAAGAGTTCAGGTCTAAGAGGCATGGTGAGTTTGAAGTTGAATGTGGTAGAAAATTAGTAAACACTAGAATAGACTATCATGATAACAATCTAGATCGAGGCAGTCAGGGTTTAGACCTAGAGGCAATTCTGCTAAATCTGGTGGTGGTAGAAGTCAGGCATCTGGAGGGCAGACTTATGGCTCACAAACACAACAGATTTCCAATTGTGAACATTATGGAAAAAGACATGGAGGAGTATATTGGAAGGTATCAGGAGCTTGTTATCATTGTGGCTCCTTAAATCATCAGATTAGAGACTTTCCAGCAACTTTAGGAGCGTAATTTTGAGTGAGAGGAGGACTGGTGATGAAGATGACTATCCAGTTTATCAGAACCAGTGGAGCAGGACAGAGAGTTAGACGTAGGGGTAAATAAGCCATAGTAGGTCTTAGTTTACCGAAAACTGAGGTACGAAGTAACCAACCATGGTCTCAAGCTAGGATTTTTGCTATTACTAGATAGGAGGCAGAGAGTTCCCCAGATGTTGTTGTAGGTGTATTACATTCCTTTGATCTTGAGGTATTTGCATTGTTAGATCCAAGATCCATGCATTTCTTTATTATCCCACATCTAGCATCTCAATTGCATTATGAGAGAGAGATGTCCGAGTTTGGCTTAGAGTTGAGCACTCCAGTAGGTAGTACTACACTAATTGGAGAAGTATGTAGAGGGTGTATTATTCGGATTGACAGACTGAATTGAAAGTCAATTTGATAGTGCAACTGTTGAAAAAAATAGACCTTATTTTAGGTATGGACTGGCTTACTGCTCATAGAGCTATGATGAATTTTTACATTAAGGAGGTTATTATTGAGTCTCCTATTTAACTAAGAGTAATATTTCAAGGTGTTAATTAAGCAGTGGCAGCTAGATTGATTTCATCGATGAGCACTGTTAAACTGATTCGAAGTAAATGTGAGGCTTATTTAGCCTATGTGACTGGCACTAGAATTAGGTAGACATTACAAGATAGTCCTGTTAGGGATTTTCTATATTTCTTTCTTACTGAATTGCTAGGATTACCACCAGATAGGGAAACGGAGTTTATCATTGACCGTGTCCCAGGTACTGCTCCTATATCTATTCCTCCTTAGGGGATGACACTTGTGGAACTTAAAGAACTTAAAACTCAGTTGTAGGAGTTATTAAATAAGGGTTTTATCTGACTCAGTGTGTCACCTTGGGAGCTCGAGTTTTGTTTGTGAAGAAGAAGGATATGACTTTGAGACTATGCATTGATTATAGGCAATTAAAACAGGTGATAGTGAAGAATAAGTATCCCTACTAAGAATAGATGATTTACTCGATCAATTATAGGGAGCTTAGGTATTTAATAAACTAGATTTAAGGTCAGGGTATTATTAATTGAAAGTAGCAGAAGCTGATGTACCAAAGAGTGCATTCAAAACTAGATATAGACACTTTGAGTTTTTTTGTGATGTCTTTTGGGTGGAAAAATGCTCCGGCTACCTTTATGGAATTGATGAATAAAATATTCCAACCTTACTTAGATCACTTTGTTACTGTATTTATAGATGATATCCTGGTATATTCAAGGAGTAGAGAGGAACATTCTGAGCATTTGATGTTAATTTTACAGATAATAAGAGAGAAGCAATTGTACGCCAAGTTGAGTAAGTATGAATTCTGTCTTGATCAGGTGGTGTTCTTAGGTCATATAGTATCTAGACAGGGCATACAAGTAGACCCAAAGAAAGTTGAGGCAGTGAGGAAGTGGGAAGCACGTAGAAATGTGTCAAAGATTCGAAGTTTTATTAGGCTAGCAGGTTATTACAGGAGGTTTGTTAAGGGGTTTTCATTGATCTTAACCCCTTTGACAAAGCTTTTGAGGAAGAAAGTATATTTTCAATAGACTGATGAATGTCAAAGGAGCTTTGAGTAGTTAAAACATCGATTAGCTATGGTACCAGCCTTGACTATTCCATCTGGATCTTGATGATGTGTTGTATATAGTAATGCTTCACACCAAGGGTTAGGGTGTGTTTTGATGCAGTATGGTAGAGTGATTGCTTATGCTTCGTGACAGTTAAGGCCTCATGAGTTCAATTATCTTGTTCATGATTTAGAGCTTGATGTAGTAGTATTTTCTCAGAAAATTTGAAGACTTTATTTATATGGTGAAATGTTTAAGATTTTTATAGATCATCGAAGTTTGAAATATTTGTTGAGTCAAAAGTAACTTAATATGAGACAAAGGAGGTGGATTAAGTTGCTTAATGATTATGATTGCACAATAGAGTACCATCCAAGTATGGCTAATATTGTAGTTAATGCATTAAGTAGGAAATCTAATAGCAGTGTAACACAAATTCAAGCATCAAGGTTAGCAAATCTAGTTCAACTGAGAGCACTGAATGTTTGGCCAAGTTTGGGCAGAATGAAGCATTATTAGCTACATTTAAACTTAAACTAGTATTACATGATAGGATTAGAAAAGCTCAAAGTAAGGGCGCAAAATTAGTGACAATTATAGAGAAGTTAACATAGAATCCGAGTTCTGAGTTTGAGCTAAGAAATAGCACATTATGGTTGAATTAGAGATTATATGTACCAGATGTTGGTGGTTTGAGAAAAGAAATGTTGGAGGAAGCGTACATAGCAGCCTATACTATGCATCCTAGTACTACCAAAATGTACAATACTCTGAAACAACATTTTTGGTGGCCAAGGATGAAGAAGCAAGTGGCTAAGTATGTTACTAGGTGTTTGACATGCCAACAAGTTAAGGCAAAACATCAAGCACCAGTTAGGAAAATGCAGTCATTACCTATTTCAAAGTGAAAATGGGAGAGGATTATAATGGATTTTATTATGGGTTTGACCATAACTCTAAGGTAACATGATGTTATATTGGTAATTGTCATGTTGACAGATTAACAAAATCAACTCATTTCCTACCTATTAGAGAGAATAACACACTTAGATCAGTTATCCCGGTGATATGTAAATGAGATAGTGAGGTTACATGGGGTCCTAGTGTCTATTGTATCATATTAAGATTCCAAATTTACTTCTAGATTTTGGGGTAGCCTATAGATAACATTGGGTACAAAGTTAATTTTAATACAGTGTTTCATCATCAGATAGATGGATAAACGAAGAAGACTATTTAGGCTATTGAGGACATGCTTAAGAGGTATGTTTTGGAGTTTCAAGGAGCATGGGATGTATATGTAGCTCTATTTGAATTTGCATATAATAATCATTATCATAGTAGTATTGATATGGCTCCATGTGAGGCATTGTATGGCAAAAGGTGTTAAGCAGCTCTGTACTGGGATGAAAAAGGCCCAAGGATTGTTGGAGTCCCAGAGTTGATTCAAAATACCGTTGATAAGGTAAAATTGATCCGTAGTAAGATTAAGGCAGCTCAAGACAGCCAAAAGAGTTATGCATATGCATTTCACTATTTCAAATTAGCTCATGACAGGCAAAGAGTTAAGTTAACTGATTTGAAATAGTGAAATACATCTGAATTCAATGGAGGATGTGAAGTGATATGCAATGCTGGCATATATGATATATATTTGTTAAAGTGTAATAAATTGTAATATAACTTGTCTTTGTGATATAACTTGTGTAAGTGTATTGATGATGGTTCACTTATAGTGTTCGCAAACTCATCAAAATTGTAACGTTGTTTTTAAAGTTCGGGGAAGTTTTGACTACCAAAACGATATAATAGAAGTTCTCAGTGCTTACATTTTGGGGACGAAAATGGCTCAAAGTTCTAATCAACTGAATCTGCAGACCCTAGTTAGAGTTTTTTACATTAGCATCCTATATATCATGATACACATTTTTGTACTAAGATTAAACTCTAAACTGATATGTAATGTATATGTTGGATTTTGAATTATAATGAAATATGTGACCTTTTATGCTTATGAAAGAAATGAGAAGAAATGATGTATGGACCATCAACTGGTTTCAGTATATGTCCTTGTTAAGATATTTGAACAAGGAAAGATGAGCTTTCTTTGAACTATATTTTTCACAAGTGAAACGTTAACATACATGGGAATTTAGAATAAACTCTGTTAAATGAATGTTTTGAATACTTATGATATACTCGATGTCTAAGAGTAATTTAATTTTTATTTTCCTAATGCATCATTTCCATAGAGTATTTTCTCGAATATCCTCTAGTATGTTCAGGAATATGATCTATTGGAGTGGTATGTTACACTTTTGGACCCCCGAAAAACCTAGGGTTACCAAAAACATAAAAGAGTATAAAAAGAACATAAAGAGGCAGAAAAAAGAGATTTTTGGGTTAGCCACCTTGAGATACCCTCTAGAAAGATCATCGAGAGATAAAGGAAGAGAAAAAGGAAGAGAGAAGAGGAGAAGAAGCTGACAAGAAGTATTTCCCAGATCAAGAGGTTTCTCGATGTCACTGATTCCTATCATCAATTTTAGATTGTATTTACTGTTATTTTTTGCTTTTATTATTGTATAAAATTGGATTGAACAGTTGGTGATAGGATCTAGAATATCAAGTATGCTAAACTCAACTTCGAAATTTTATTCTTAAACTAATTAGAATCTAATTATTTATGTGTTTATTGGATATTGTTGTGGTTTGATTATGCTATTGCATAATTCTATAATAAACTAAGAGGGTGAATTGAATGAAAAACTATTAAATTGGACTAATGAAAGTTAGGTGATTTAATTGAAACTAGAATTAAATCAAATTGATAGTTTATTAGAAAACTATATAACTAATTAGGGTTTTGGATAGGTTGTGAATTGAGAGATTGCAACCTCCATAATCTAATTAGGGTTTATGATTTAGGGTTAATGGTTATAACTCGAGAGATAGTAATTAACCCTAGGATAGTCTAGAACCAACAATCCAATAATTTATAATCAGTTAGGTTAGCATTAAGGATAGGCAAGATTCCCTTTCTCTCAATTGGTAATTTCTTTCGATTGAATCTTAGGTGTGCTGCAAATTTCTTAATAATTAGTATTTTCATGTTTGATTTTTAATTTGATTGATTGAATTAAATTCTCGTACTAGTTTCGTTGCATCTTGAATTTTTGTTATTTATTTCTGGCCTCAGATTTTAGGATTAAATTAGTTCCCTCCTCGTGGGGTCGACTCCTTTGATACTACGCTAATGGATCGTGCACTTGTAGATTATCACTGGTTAATAATTAAAACTTACACACAACCAAATCCCAATCAAGTAGTAGTTTAGTTTTTATTTTAACTAGCATTACGATGCACTATTAGCACTCAACATACGCTATCACTTAATTTAAACATTTCCTATACCATAGGATTAATCATATCGACAGAGAAAACACAGTGACCATCAAGAGGATTCTTCAAGGCTTCAAAAATATTAAAACGAATCACTTCCCATCTAATTCCATTGTAAGTGCGCCCTCACGAACATCTATCTTTGTAATATCCCATTTTCCTATACTAAGGGTTAGAACCCTAGATAATTGTACATGAGAAATATTATTGAGAAAATAGAAAAACATTTCATGCTCATGTATAATGGTAGCATACACACACACATGAATTAATTTTTTGTACACATTACAATGACTATTCATGCACTCAATTGACAATTTTCGGGTATAAATGATTTGAGTGTGATAATGAGGTAAATAGTGAATAATTTGTTTTGAAAATTTATTTGATGAATTATATTATTGATTTAGAATTTTGGTGAAAATTTAGGAGATTTATTAATTTATGGGTATTTATGGATTAGGAAAAATGCCAAGTGGCAAGACAATTGATAATTAGTAGTAGAAATTATTGATAAGTGACATTAGGATTTAATAACAAGTGTCATTGAAAATTGGGAGACAATTGGATTAGAAATTGGAGACAAATGGATTGAAAGACCAAGTGGAGACCACAAGTTGGTAACATGTGGCAAGTGATAAGTGTCATTTACCTTGCCACACAACTCACTCTCGATATTATCTCATTTGAAACACCATATTTTGTCTTTCATTTGGTTAATACATGCTTTCTTCTTCTTTCTTCATTTCATTCTTCATCTTCTTCACTTTCTTCTCCATCCCGCGACACTCTCTTCTATCGCACGCCATGTCAATCTTGCCCAACTATTTCACTTGTTCTCCAAGACCTTTGTTAGGGTTTCATGGTGATTGAAGAAGCTTGGAGTTAATCAAGTAAGTAGTATATTGTTCTTCATGGCTTGCTTGATAGACATGTTTTGATGATAGTTTAAAAGGAGAAATGATTATGAAAATGATGTCAAAATTATATATAATGTGGATGGAGAATGGATATCTTCATGGGTTGTATAAATATAAACATATGTGTTGATAGTTTGAGATTAATTGATAATGAAAATGGAGTGGATTTTATATTACATCGTGGAAGAATAAATGGACACGTTCATGTCATATTTTTGCGTTTATGATGAGTAATAGATTATGGAATGTTATAGTGTTGGATTGATAGTAAAAATGGTGATTGAAGAGTGATGATTGTTGAGGAAGACATGAATATTTATTGATGTTATGTTTTCACATAATGATAAATAAAAGATTTTGTTTTGTTTTATGGATGGTTAACAATGAAAATGGTGTTGGAATTAGAGTTGATAATTGATGAATATAGAGATATGTATAAGACCTAAATTGTGTATAAGAAGAGTGCAAAAATGTAAATGAAGGAATGATATAAATATGTTCTATTTTAGATATATGAGTAATGTGAGTTATAAGTTGTCATGTGAGAAAATAGATGGAACTTTGAAGCTAAAGAAAAGGCTAATGTAGTATCTTCAAATGAGAAGAACTAGGATGAAAGTTTAGAAATAAAGTGAAGGTGATAATGGATTGAATGTGAGCTGAAACATTGTTGAATGTATGCATTCATTAATGTTTTGTTTTGTATGATTAATGAACATTAATATATGATTTGTTTGATGAATGATATTAAGATGAAATGGAGGTGAGAATGAAGAGGAAATGATGAGGAATTAACTTAGGAATGATGAACTAAGCATAAGATATGTTAAATGTAACTTCAAGGAGATGGAAAAGCTAGAAAATGGGAAGAACTTTTGCTGGGATTTTCATATGTGAGCAACCCACCATTGTGGGAATGCATGACGGAGCTGAAACTTTCTATTAATGAAACCCACGATTGTGGGAAGTCATCCACGATCGTGGGAATGGTTCTTACGTGAATTGTGCTTCTTTTATGTGTGGTTTGAATTAACAAATGATAAGATACTTTCCTTTGATGCATTTAGGCTTGAATAAGGCTTAAAATGAACCTATATGATGATGGATTAAGTGATTTAATGTGTGATATGCTTAGGGTGATAGTTGTGGTTATAACTTAAGCATGGATGATTGATACCAATTAGACAAATTCTGGAAACTTAGAGATGTTATAAGAATGAAAGTAACCTTATGAATGCTAATGTGATACAAAGAAGATGAGTAATGTGTATTAAGTAATAATGAATGAGAACTTGAATATTATGTGATCCTATGATGCTAGAAAAGAAATGATGAATGATTTAATTATGATATTAGAATAACTAAGTTCTTTGAGCTATAAACCTAAGTACAAGCTTGATACACACAAATTATGATGTTTAATGATTAAGAAATGTGATTAAAGAAACATACCCAGAATAGTCAAATCGAGCATGCATTATACATTACACATATACATATATGTGTGATTGAATGTTTATATGATTGTTCAAATTAGTAATGTGTGTACAATATGTGTATTGCATGAAGTTAATACACAGGATTGAACATCAGTGTCCAGATGTTTCCGAATCATGGAAGAAAATGTTAATCTAGAGTGTATTGTGAGTTAACCTAGATGGTCTCACATTAATTAATTGTTTAGCTTTAAATTTCTGTATTGAATTATTTCATGTGATTGAGACAATTCTAGACATAAATAGTCCGAGGAGTTTGATAAAATTGAATGTATTGGAAGTGCTTCATTAAATGTAAACGAGAAAGAAATAAGTGCTCTCAACATATGTGTTGAATGCCGAACATAGATCCGATGAAAATGCGAAAAAGTGAATGTGTACTAAATAAATGTGATTGACTACATATATGTGAATTCATACATTTCATTACATTATATGCATGATTAGATAAAGGTAGTTGTGACCGGAGTAGCCACCTAATAAAGATCTTAAAGATCAAAATGTGATTAAGAGCTAAAGGGTCACTATGTATAATAAGCCTGGTATCCCCAACAAATATGGAACAGTTATTAATGAGCCTGGTATCCACAATGGATACAGGACAGTTAAAGGCACTCAGTCACAACAAAGTAACAACTGAAAGTGAGTCACATATGCATTGCATATATAAAAATTGATGTGAATTAAGTGAATGATTGAAATGAGTTATATGAACTATTACAAAAATGAATTGTGAAATGGTGTGCAATAGATGAATGTGTAAATTGTTTGTGAATATAAATATGTGAATTTTTTTGTGTTGCTATGAGTGAGCCCATCGAGGATGGTTTGCTCACTGAGTTTGCAAAACTCACCAAAATTGTAACGTTGTCTTTTAGGTTCAGGGGATACTCGGTTAGGCAAATTGGAGTATAGCCACTGCAATTGAATAAGAGATAGAGGTCAGGATCAGTTTGCTTTTACATATGTCTTTAGAAATTTTTGTATTAATATTTGTATTCCACAACTGTTATATTTGTATAAATGAATTCTAAAATGTAATGACTTTTCTGATTGGAAATGTTTATAAATGATATAGGTCGTGAATGATTTTTGATAAGCTTAAAAATTTTATGATGCGTGTGGTGCGTAAAAAAATTTGTAATGAGTTTGATTGACTACCGTACTGACATTTGACCTAGCTAGTTTTCCACATTTTGTATGCTTATTTTCGTCTCCTACTGAATCTGTTGTATACCCTATTAAAGCTGTTGCTGTATACTTTGTTGAAATTATTGCATACTCTGTTGAAGTTGAAGATTGTTTGTGGTAAAAATCTTAACTAATTCATCTAGAGATGTACCTAAACTAAAAGAGGAGGCTCCTTATACTCCTTATAGCCTTGGTTGAAATTGTTATGCTCCTTATGACCAATTTTTGAAGTAATTCTGCTACCTGTTCCCTCTATAAGCCAAATTGGGATAATCCCTCTAGTCGGGGTTATATGTCTACGTATACGGGTTGTATTGATTAGAAAAATTCGCTCTTACAACATTCACATACTCTATACTTCCCTCTTGTAGTTTCAGTCATTCATCAGTCAAATGGCTCATGTTTGAACATATTTTGCATGCTTTTATTTATGCCTATCCATTTGCAATATGTCTAGTAAAATATGTTAGTTTATCTAAACGATTTTTGATAGATGAAGTAGTTACCTCGTTTGCATGTTGAACATTATTGCTAGAGCGAATTGTTGAGTGTTAGCAGCTATTTCTCAAGTAGAATCCTAGCTTCAATAGGGGTCTTCTCATATAGTGCCCCACCACTTTTCACATCAACCAAACTCTTCTACATCGATAGTAATCCTTCGTAGAAATAATAGATGAGAAATTGCTCCGAAATGTTTTGGTGCTGACAACTAGCACACAACTTCTTAAAGCGCTCCCAGTATTCATAAAGGGACTCTCCATTATACTGCTTTATGCCATAGATCTCCTTCCAAATACTGGTTCTCTTTGATGCTGGAAAATATTTTTGCTGAAAACCGTCTCTTCATCTTTAGCCAAGTATTCACACTCCCAGTACATAAATCGAATAACCAATGCCTCACGACAACTATTAGTGAAAACGGGAAGGCCCTTAATATGATTTGCTCATCTATCACTTCTGGAGGCTTCATGCTCAAACAAACCACTTCGAGATTTTTAAGATGTTTATGTGCATCCTCACCTGTAAGACCATAAAAATTAGGCAACAAATGTATTAATCCAGACTTAAGTTCAAAGGTAACAAGCTCAGAAAAATTAGGAAATGTAATGCATAAAAGCCTTTGGGTTATGTCTGATGCAGCCAACTCCTTTAGTGTTTTTGGATTTGCCATCATTTCTTCAGGTTCAAGTTCTGTTTATACATTGAAGTTATTCTTGCTTCTTTTTGTAATCCTCGTAGAGTTCTCTCGATCTCTGGATCAAGTTGCTCAAGTTCTCTAAGTGGAGATCTGGTAACTACCATACGCCAACACAAACAAACATTTAAAAATTAACAAATAACAAAAAGAAACAGTTATAAAAAATATATACACAAAACACCAACTAAAATCAAAAACAAAAATTAAATAATCACATTCCCCATCTATGACATAAAAATTTGACAGCACTCATCGAGTGCAGTACAAATTTTACGTAACTTTGTACACTAAAAACTTGTAGATGTGGTTAGTCAAGATTGTATCTACAGGGAATGTTCAGTTAATTTTTGTAATGAAAATGTTGGGCCTCGAAATTTTTTATTTATTTTAGTAAGCATGAATTGAATGAATTTGGTGATCTTGTGGATAAATCTTTTTAATTGGAGATTTAT
>JAOQMS010043577.1:0-11555 GCA_027563885.1 Erythroxylum longipes
ACTTAAGCTATATATCGAAAATACCCTCAATTTCTTCTCATGCATTCACTCCCTAAGCTATTATGCTTAAATTAATGAAAAAAAATTCAGGGGGCCGACAATACAATTTCTAATTCGTTTTGTATTTTATTCAAGTTTATTCAATTATCAAGATCTGCTTAAAATCAATAAAAAGTTTTGTTTTCCACCATGCCTGTGATTTGATCACAGTTGGATCCCAACAGTGGTATCAGAGCCTCCTTTAATTATTTTTCTTGAACTAGAGGCTTGATTGTTATTGATGTTTATAACAAAAATTAAGGTTTTTAAGATTTTGAATTTGTTTATGCTACTATATTGCAACTGTTCATCTCTGTTTTGATTGTAAATAATTGACAAGAATTAGGTTTATACGTTCTGGGGCATCTTGTTTTTGTGTTCTGGAATCTTGCTTATGCATGCTTTAAATGTTTCCACGACTATTTTTATTTTGCTTCTGGAATATTAAAGAATGCTCACTTACGATGTGTTCTACATATGCGTATATTATGGTTTCTGAAACTTAATTCTGCATTTATGCATTGCTTGGGTTTATGCACGATTGCATTTGAAATTTTCTTTTTTTGCATTTTATGTTTCTGGAATGCCCACATATGGATTCTAAAACAAATTGATTTGCATCTACCTTGTTTTGTTTCTATCTATGCGTGGTCCCTATTTTTACTATTGTTTTGCCTTGTCTATGCTTACTACATTTAAAGATTACACAAATAAGTGGTTTAAAAACCACTTAAGAAATGTCTCACCAACACCACTGATTGGCGTCACCACCGTGAAACACGATGGGTTAAAAATCACCCATGGACGCAGGTGGTGAACAACTCGACAGCGACAATTCACCAGTGTGGAGGGTTGATAATTGACGGTTGAAGCAGTTAGAGGAACATAGAGCACAAATCGGAGAAACATGGGAAGCGATTGGAAAATCGTGGGAGGCAGTTACAGACGCAGATGGAAGCTACTATCCTTAAAGTGCGTCTGTAGCAGGTTTAACTACCTTTTGACCTTAGGACGCATGCAACGTCATCCCTTTTTGTTTGTTTTGAATGTTTTTAAAAACCTTAAATTTCAATATTATATTAATTTAATAAATATAAAATTAATTTATACTCCTAATAAAATTATAAAGTGTTTTACTAAATTTTGAAAAAAAATTCAGAGTTTTTATTAGGAAAAGTTTTGGAATTTAATTAAATTTTTCAAGAGTTGAATTATTAAATTAAATTTGTTATCGAATCAATAAATTAGAATCAAGCAAAAGTTTTAAATAATTTCTTTCATAATTAGATTATGTTTGAAATTATAAATATAATGAGATTATATTTTCGTATGAGATTGGAAATTTTTGAAATTTTCAATCTCTCAATAAAATATTAAGTACACGTTAGGAACATGATAATTTCCTTCCATTGTTTGAGAATAAAACCAGAATTTTGTTTATTGCTTAGCTTATTGAGTAAACTCACGGTCATTTTAACCCCGGTCCTACTTAACTAAATTTGTACGATTTGGATGAGTAAACTCCATGATCATATAGATTTAGAGGCAGGGTTAGGAATAATATATGTGATATATTTTGGCAAAAGTTGTCACCTAATGGTTTTAGGAGTCACATGAGATATGATTGAAAAGTAGTTTTCTACCTAATTTAATTTTAGTTGATTTGTTGGGCAAACTTAAGATCAATTAATTTTAAATAGGATCCTAGCCTACTAGGAAATTATTTCATAATTTTTCCATATAATAGTGAGGGTTATTATTTTGAATAAAATAGTAGGAGTAATCCAATAATTTTAAAGTCCTTAATTTATTTAATTTGGATATAAACTAATATTTGCTCCTTTTGTGTTTTTCGGTTATTGAATTTGAAGATGAGTACCACCAGCCTGACATTAAGGAGAATCATAGATGCTAATAAGCTGATTGGACCCAACTTTTGGACTGGTTACAAAACTTAAGAATAGTTTTTAGGCAAGAGAATAAGTTACACGTTCTTGATACTCCTACTCCATCAGAACCTTGTTTAGATGCAACTAATGAAGATTGGGAGAAATATCAATATTATATTGATGACATTGAATAAGCTACATATGTAATGTCAGCTACTAGGCCTCCTGAACTTCAGAGGCAACATAGGAAGATGAATGCACCTACTATGATACTGCATCTCAAGGAGTTATTTGGTGCATAAAGTATGGTGGAAAGATATTAAATCTCCAAGGCACTGTTTCAATGCAAGATGACAAAAGGATCTTTAGTCAACCTGCATGTGCTGAAGATGATTGGGTATATTGAAAAATTGGTGCAATTAGGATTTTTTATGGATCACGAGTTAAGCGTTAATTTGGTGTTGCAATCTCTAAGTTCGAGCTTTTCGCATTTCATCATGAACTTCAACATGACACCAAAAGGACATGACATTGCCTAAACTATTGAACATGCTCAAGACAGCAGAAGGGTGCCTTAAGAAGGAAGCTAGTTCTGTACTTGTTGTCGGTTCTTCTAAGAGCAAGAAAAAAGGCTTTAAGAAGAACAAGAATAAGAAACAGAAGGCTTATACTAATAATGTAGTAAAGGCTAAAAAAGGTATCAAGAAGGAGAGCAATGACAAGGGCACATGTTTTCATTGTGGAGTCAGCGGATATTGGAAGAGGAACTGCCCATCTTATCTTGCTAGCCTAAAACATAGGAAGCTTAAGGAAGCTATCTCTTCAGTTACGTTTATGATTGAGATTAATCTTAAGGAAGCTGTCTCTTTAGGTGTGTTTATGATTGAGATTAATCTTTCTACTTTTGTTCCATATACTTAGGTTTAGATATTGGATATGGTTCTCATATTTGTAATAACATACAGATGTTAACATGGAATAGGTCGTTGGAGAAAAGCGAAGTGGACTTGTGAGTTGGCAATGAAGTAAGAGTTGTTGTATTAGCTATAGGAACTTATAGTTTAAGTTTTCCTTCTAGCCCTGTGTTAGAACTTGATAATTATTATTATGTTCCTATTATTACAAGAAACATCATTTCTATTTCTTATTTGGATTTGAATGGATTTGTCTTTATAATTAAGAATAACAGTTGTTCTTTTTATAAAGATGATGTTTATTATGGATCTAGATTACTTACAAATGATTTGTATGAGTTAGATAGGCTAATTCTTAAGATAAATATTAAGAAAGGAAAATTTAGTAACCAAACTCCATCTTATTTATGGCATTGTAGGTTAGATCATGTCAATGAAACCAGAATCACAAAATTACATAAAGAAGGATATTTGGATCCTTTTGTTTATGAATCATATTAAACTTGTGAATCTTGTTTATTGAGAAAGATGACCAAACTACCCTTTAAGGGAAAAGGACATGTGCTAGTGAGTTACTAGAATTAATACATTCAGATGTATGTGGACTTATGTCCACAAATGCTAGAGGTAGATTCTCATATTTCATTACATTTATAGATGACCCTTCTAGATATGATTATGCTTACTTGATGAAAAAAAAGTTTGAATCATTTGAAAAGTTCAAAGAATTTAGACTAAAGAATGAGAAAATACTGACAAAAGTATTAAGACACTGAAATCAGATTAAGGGGGAATACTTAGACCATGAGTTTCGTGGTTAGTTAAAAGAGAATGAGATTCTCTGACAATGGTTTCCTCCTATAATATTAGATATGGTACGTTCCATGATGAGTCATACAGTCCTTCATATGTCCTTTTAGGGATACGCAATTGAAACCACAATATATCTTCTAAATAGAGATCCATCTAAATTAGTTGATAAGACACCATATGAGATATGGACTGGTGGATTATCACACTTAAAATTTTGGGGATGTGAAGCGTGTTATATTTGATAAGCTTCAAGTTAAATCAAATAAATACAAATTTATGGGGTATCCAAAAAAGAATTTCGATTATCCATTTTATCATCATATTGAGCAAAAGGTGTTTGTCTTAAGACATGCTACATTCTTAGCGAAAGAATTTATTCTCAAAGAAAGTAGTAGGAGTGTGGTTGAATTTAGAGAAGTTCAAGGGCCACAAATTCACATCGCAATGGAACATGAACCTCAGTTTGATACATATGATGTACAACAAAGAGTTCAAGAGACATATAGTCCACGACGAACTTAGAATATGTTGTCCTCCCATTAGATTAGATCTACATATGAAGCAGGGAAAGGATAATGTATCGCTTATAGATGGTGCCTACTACTTTTAAACAAGCAATGTCTGACATTGATTCTTTAAAATGGCAAGAAGCTATAAGATCTGAAATGGAATCCATGCATACTAACCAAGTATGGACTTTGGTTGATGCACCTGCTGGTATTGTACCTATTGCATGCAAGAAGAGAAAAAATGACATGGATGGTAATATACATACGTACAAAGCAAAGTTAGTGGCTAAAGGTTTTTAAAAAAACAAAGGGCTGATTTTGATGAAATCTTTTTGCCAGTAGCTATGCTAAAATCCATTAGGATCTTGTTAGCCATAGCAGTATATTATGACTATGAAATCTGGCAAATGGATGTCAAAACAACATTTCTCAATGGAAATTTGCAAGACGATGTATATATGACACAACTTGAAGGTTTTGAATCTAAGAGATTTCCTAATCAAGTATGCAAGTTGCAAAGGTCCATTTATGAGCTTAAGCAAGCATCAATTAGTTGGAACATTCGTTTGATGAGACAATCAAGGAGTTTGATTTTATCAAAATTTTGGATGAACCATATGTTTATAAGAAGTTTAGTGGGAGTGTAATCATTTACTTAGTACTATATGTGGACGACATATTGCTAATTAGAAATGACATACCTATGCTACATTTTGTAAAGATCTTATTATCCAAGAACTTCTCTATGAAGGATATGGGAGAAGCAGCCTATATTTTGCGAATAAAGATCTATAGAGATAGATCAAAAAGCTTGTTTGGATTGTCCCAATCCACGCATATAGATAAAGTGCTAAAGAGGTTTAACATAGAGAATTCCAAAAGGGGATTCTTACCCATGCCGTATGGGATTTCTCTCTCACAGAGTTTGTTTCCAAAGACATAAACAGGGAGAGATAAAATGGATTGTATTCCATATGCTTTGACAATTAGATAAATAATGTATGCGATGCTATGTAAAAGACCAAATGTTTTTTATGCTTTAAGAATAACAAACAGGTTTCAGTCTAATCCTAGTGAGGGTCATTAGATGGCTGTGAAAAATATCTTAAATTACTTGAGAAGAACTAAAGATGTTTTTTTGGTCTATGGAAGAGGTGAATTGAGAATTCAAGGATATTCAGATGCTAGTTTCCAGTCAGATCCTAATGATAGTATATCACAATCAAGGTACATCTTCATTCTAAATGGTGGTGCGGTAAGTTGGAAGACTTCCAAACAACCAACCATTACAAATTCAACGACCGAAGCATAGTATATTTCAGTGTCAGAGACAGCAAAGGAAGCGGTTTAGATCAAGAAGTTCATCACTGAACTTGGAGTGGTTCCTAGCATTGTTGAGCCTATAGTATTATATTGTGACAACAATGGTGCTAATATGCAAGCAAAGGAACCCAAGTCTTATCAACGGTCCAAACATGTACTCAGGAAGTTTCACTTGATCAGGGAAATAGTGGAGCTAAAAGACATAACATTGGAGAGAGTTCTCACTGGAGAGAATCTATCAGATCCTCTTACTAAGTCATTATCTCAAAAGAGACACGATCGACATATGGATGGATATGGTATTAAATTCATAGGGGATTAGATTTAGTGCAAGTGGGAGATTGTTGGTTTATGCCCTTGTAGCCAATCAATTGGATACAAATTAATGTATGACATTATTTTAATTAATGAAAAAGGCTTTATTTATCTTTATGTATTAATTTAATTAATATTTTATGTTTTAATACTAAAGGTAAAATCCTTGGAATAATTACTGTGCAATTGAAATTATGATGAGATCATAATTATGAGATTCAATTTACACTTATGTATTATTCCTAAATATTCCTCATTGTAGTTTCCACTACAAGAAATTGTATTTTTAATGAAAGCAAAAGTTGTCACTAAAAGCAGCAATATTTGTCACTGCTATTAATAGTGTCCAATTTTTAAAGTCGTCACCTGCTGACTTTTCAGAAAAATATTAGAAGATGAATTAGTAGTTATTGTTCTTGTTTATTTAGTACCTTTAGTGGTTCCTATACCTTTCATGTTCCTTGGCTTATTTACAAGCAGTATTCAACCTCTTATTTTTATAACCTTAGCTGCAGCTTATATAGGCGAATCCATGTTTATGACAAAAGTACTGACACTAAAAACTATGAAACGTGTAACAAAACTATATGTTCATAGTAACATTACATATTTATGACAAGTTTGTCGACACAAACAATCTAAAGTAATGACAAATAAAGTCATAACAATACTTTATTTTATTATGACAAAAGAACTGACACTAAAAACTATAGAATGTGTGACAAAACTATATGGTCACAGTAACTTTACGTACTTCTGACAAGTTTGTTGACACAAATAATATAAAGTAGTCATGAAAAAACTCGCAACAGTACTCTATTTTGTTGTGACTACAACATCGCCACTAAAATAATTGAAAATAATGACAATATTTGTCACTCGTGTATTTTTTATCAATGTTCATTACTTCTTGGTCACTAATATTTTAAGGAAAAAGTGTCAACAACATTTTGTCACAAAAATGAAAATTTGTTCTTACAAAAAATATTGTCACTAATGTGTTTATTATTTTCACAAATAAAGCTATCAATTCAATAATAGAATTGCATTAGGGTAAAAGAAATTTGCATCAATGATCATATTGTTTAACAGATTTCGTCACATGAGAGTTATACATTACAACAATGTTGTCACTAAATAAAGATTATATATTATAATAAACTTGTCACTAATGTGTTCGTGTTTGTCACAAATAATATTATTAAATTTAAAATTTTAACTGCGTAATCAATAAAAAAATTTCATTGGTGGCGATAAAATAGAAGTTGTCACAAATGATATGAATTTTTAATGTCAAGATATTGTTACACAAACAAACAAAAATTATTAGTATATATAAGAATATATAAAAATCACCAAAATGTATAAAATTATAATTTCCAATATATAAAAATGGAAATTTTAATCTCCAAAACAATTATATTTATTACAATTATCCCAAACTCCTACGAAATGTAAATTTTCCTGGCTATTCTTCTATATGAAGTTTACTATTGATTTGTTTCATACAAAATAAATAAAAATAGAATCAATTAATTAGTTTATAAAATATTAAGCTATAAATTTAGTACCAACATTTTATAATAACATAATGATAATGATAAGAAGTAAATAGGATTTCATTGTTTCAAGGTAGCTCACTGTTGAACCCAATACTGAGTTGAGAATTTGAGTTTGATTATGGCTTGTTTAATGTTGGTGACTCTGCTCTGACTTGTGTGGAAATTTGAGTAATGTACAAGGAGTGGCATTGGCACTAGAAGCTGATGTTGATGGGCCTGTCATTTCAGGTGGTGGTACTGCACAAACTGGAATCATTTACTTGATTTGCACTGCTGGGCCAATCCTGTGAGGCTTAAATCTTCCAGTATTCATTGGCACAGCTGTGTACATACTAGATGAAGGTCCCTTGCTAGACGTTGATTCCACTAAAAATGGAGTTTTAGAACCAAAATGTGTCTTCGTTATGTATGCATAATCATTCTTAGTAATGTTATCAAACGAGGGAGCTCCAAATTTGCTAGATCATCTAATGTGCACAGGCCATATTGCATGTTCAATACTAGTGATATGGCCATATTGCATGAATGCAACCAAAATTCCATTCGCTAGATGATCTAACGATCAACCAAAATTCCATGAAGTTTGTGGAAAAATCTTTAAAGTAGTCCTTGGTGAGGGTGGAGGAAGGAGAGGCACAAAAGAAATTTTGGTTGATCGTTAGATCATCTAGACAAGTATCTAATAAAAGATCAATGTTGATAACTTATGGTGTTACTAGAGGCTAAGGAAGATGTAGCAGAGACGGTGTCTATATAATCTTTGAACACTCCTCTTCTTGCTTGGTTATGATCCCTCTTTCTGGTTTGCTTACTTTCATGTATAGATTCAATGTTTGAAAGGATTCTTGTCTCAACTGCTTGATCGTATTCTTCACGATTATCTACTTCTTTCTTAGATTTCGAATCCAAGTTTGGCACTGCCAAAATGTAAATAAGTTTGAAACTCCTATAGATACAATGTGAGAAAAACAAGAAAAATAGAGATAAATAGCGATAAATATTATAGTTGTTTTTAGAGCTGACTAGGCAACTATTACAACATTCTTTTCGACTTTCATTTCTGTCTTTGCAAGATCACTTGTAAAGCTCATACCAACAAGCTCCACAATACAAGTGAAAATTGGTGCATGACCAGGGCCTGATCTTACAGTAGTGTAGAACTTGCAACAAAACACGTATTAAATAAAGAAAAGCTCAACATACATACCGAATATTTTTTACTTCCTCTCTAGGATTTTGGCATTCACTTCTTAAATAGAAATCTGGAAAATAGTAAAATAAGGAGAGAAGGAAAAAAACTTCGAAAAAAACACAAAAAAGAAGAACAAGACAGAGCATGTCGGCAAGAAATTTAGCACTTTAAAGAGAAACTACATAAACTAAGAAGATGTAAGAGCATGAGACCCTACCTTCAAAAGGTGACGTTGCTTAGTAATTATAGTTCTTAATGAAACTATAATTAAAGACTATCAAACACCAATTCCAAATGTTGTGAGTTATTAGGTACGGTGATACGCATCATCATACGGTGTTGCCTCAGGTCTAAATAAGTGGTCGGATCCCAAATGGATTTTTGTGTATATATCGTCAAGATTTTCAAGGGATTTTTTAATTTTAAAGGTACATTAATGATAGATTGTTTAGGAATTTTCCTTCAAGATTCTATGAATTACATATTTAATATACATTTGATTCATTATATATTTAAAATAAATAACTTAAAAATGGATTCAATATATTAAATTTTAAAGTATTTTTCCCCTTTCAAAAGGATAGCATCTTCAAAGCTTGCAATTTTACTTCTTATAAAATTTGTTCCTATATTAAAAGAAAAATAATTTAGTCTACTATCATACCATATACATTTAAATTATGAAAAGTAAATTATATTCCGATTGTAAATAATTATTATTATTATTATTATAAACAATACAATTATAATTATGATTATATTTACAATAAAGAAACCACATTCACAATTTAATGCAACTTAAACCCAAATATGATATGGCGAATTTAAAACTATGCTTAATTAAAAGATGATCAGGACTTGACTTGATAGTTCAATTTTGATATAATCAAAATTTTAATTAAATCAATATCATTTTAATTATTTATTTTTATGAATGAATGAGACAAATTCAATAAGTGAAAATGAGTAAGATGATGATGACAATGATTGAGTATTGATAAGAACTTTGTTTTTAAATTTTGAATAGGTTAAGAGTTTTGCTTAATATTTTTGAACAAGATTTTCATTACATTTAAACATTTATTTATTTTGATTTTTTATGAAATTTCAAAGTTATATTTAGCAAATATCTATTGATATGTAAAATATTACTTTAGGATTATCAATATATGTAATTTATAAGAAAATATTTAAATTTGTTTGCAAATAATAATATTAAAGAAAAAACTATAATTAGTTTTTAGTTCCTAAAATTCGTACATGATCAAGTGAAAACAAAATTTCTTCTCACAGAAATTATGAATAGTAGTGACAATAGTGATAATTCCATTTTTGTGGCACTATTAAGTAGGCACCAACTAATTGATTTTTTATTAACAAAAGTTTTCATCATAAAAATAAAATATTGTATGAAGGTAAATCCTTTCGTCACAGCAAGTAAAAATATTAGTGACCAAACTATGTTTTCTCACAACAAATAGAAAATATTAGTGACCAACATATGTTTCGTTACAATTACAATTCATTGCCAAAATTACTTCGGCACCAAATTGCATTTGCTTTTAGTGACAGAACTTAGAGATAAAAGAAAATTTGACACTATTAATATATTACTAGTGACAATTTAATTGTGAAAGATACTAAATTGTCATAATTACCATTGTATTAGTGACAATAAATAAATCATCACATCCAAAAAGTAGTGTTAATAAATTATTTTGTAACCAGAAATGTCATTTCAGTTATGAAATGATAGTTGGTCACCAAATTATGAATAGTGGTGACCAAAGTGATATTATTTTGTGTAACAATATTAAGTAGACACTAACAAATTGAATTTTTATTGATGAAAGTTTTCTTCACAAAAAGTAAAATATGATGTGATGGTAAACTGTTTCGTCATAGCAAGAGAAAAATATTAGTGATCAAACTATGTTCTGTCACAACAAAAAGAAAATATTAGTGACCAACATATATTTTTTCACAATTACAATTCATTCCTGCTAAAATTATTTTAGCGCCAAACTACATATACTTTTAGTGACAAAACTCGGTGATAAAAGAAGTTTTGACACTATTAATATATTAAGAGTGACAATTTAATTATGAAAGATACTAAATTGTCACAATTACCATTGTATTAGTGACAAAAAAATAAATCATCATAGTTAATCTAAGCAATAGTGTCACTCAATTATTTTGTCACAAAAAACCTCATATATATGACGAAATGATATTTAGTCACAAAAAGGTGGTCATTAAATATCTTAACTCTTACAGTGTTCATCAAGATGGGATATTGTCAAAATGGTAAAACTAGCACACATCACGTTTCTTTCTTATGAAGAAAACAATTGATCTCATAAATTAAAGTATGGAGATACTTAAACTAATGTATGGGTGATTATTAGAGAATAAGTTACTGAATTGACCCGATTATGAAAATTTCGAATAGAATATTAATTATGTGTCTGTGGATTATCTCATAATGATAGTTGTATAATTGATCCTCAAACTTGAGATTATCAAGGTATCTCGTGTAGGAATTACTTTGTTTTGATGCTACTTATAAATCTTTATAAGATAATTCAGCCAGTAGTACTTGGATAGGATATGAATCATACAAAGATAGTTAAGTAATTCAATAAAGAATTCATCACTCTAAAGTAATAAAGAGAATATTCTACTGTTCTTGATTAGTAATGATTTATGAAATTCTCTGGCCAGAGTGAATTGACATTTAAAAAGGTGTTTTCAAATTTAAACTATAAATCAATTACTAATTAGTAAGAACGAACATGAGTGGATGAAAAGAGTAGATACTACAACTCTGTCCAATTGGAACATTGGATGATGAAATATTTAAATTATACATCATAAACATACATGGACAGGTTAAGTTAATCACTTTGACATTCCTGGTATTTGGGTAATCATGACATGTTGTTAGACGTCAATCATTATTTATGATTATGAATCATTTAATTGAGAATTAAAGA
>JAOQMS010043578.1:0-11554 GCA_027563885.1 Erythroxylum longipes
AACTTTATTGATTTGGAAAAATACTCATGGCTCATTAACTCAACTATAAACATGTAACCCACCTGGATTCCTTGCTTTAAAATGCCCCTTCTCTTGCTCCTCTTACCTTTCTTGATTCCCTTTAACATTGGAAAAACTCCAATTCAATGGGAATACAAATTGAGAACCAAAAAAGCATATTCACTAAAAGATGATTCTAGAATACTTAAACTCATGTTTTTCTTAAGCTTCATGAACCAAAACCCTTCCAAAAATCCAAAGGATTAAAAATGAGCTTACCTTGAATCGTCACCAAACAAAGAGACGTTTGGCTCAAATGGAAGCTCTTCTCTTCCTCTTTCTTTGTCTCATCTTGAATACCCTCAAAATCACTCTTGAAAACTAAGAAAAGATGAAACCTAATCTTTGTCTTCTCCCTTTTCTCTCATGGACGAACTCTCCTTCACTTTTCTTTCTCTTTCACGTTTTTCTCTTCTTCTCCCCCTTCATTCATGATTTTTTCCATTTAATTTACAAGACAACATTTTTCCTCTTCCAATTCTACCTTTAATGAGTACTAAATGTCCACTTTACCTTCCTTTAATGCTTTATGGCCTTTATACTTAAGTGACATGCCACAATTGCCTTCAATACATTCCTACTACTTTAATTTTACTAACCAGTTTAATGAAATCCTACTAAAACTGTAATAATTAATTAAACTCCAATAATAATTCTATCATGACCTCATAATTTATTTAAATCATGATTAATTCAATAAAAAAAATTCAAAGGCCAACATTTCTCCCCCTCTTAAAAGAATTTCGTCTTCAAAATTCTTACCTAAGTCATTAAAGAGTTGTGGATACTTCTCCTTTATAGCCTCCAAGGGCTCCCACACGGCCTCTTCCTTAAAATGGTGTTTCCATAGGACTTTAACCAGTTGAATTGTCTTATTCCTGATGACCTTTTCCTTATTGTCTAGAATCTCCACTAGAGTCTCCTCATAAGTCAGATCATCTCTCAACTGAACCTTAGAGGTCTGAATGATGTGGGAGGGATCTGATCTATACCCCCTTAACATGGAAACGAGAAATACATCATGTATCTGTCACAATTCTAGTGGCAACGCCAATCTATAGGCCAGTGGTCCAATCCTCTCAATAATCTTGTAAGGACCAACGTATCATGGGCTCAATTTGCCCTTCTTGCCAAACCTTATGACTCCTTTCCAATGAGATGTCTCAAGAAAGACTTTCTCACTAACTTCATACTCCATTTCCTTTCGGTGTGCATTTGCATAGCTCTTCATTTTATCTTGAGTTGCTTTGTTCCTTTTCTTAATTAGATTGACCTTATCAATTGTCATCTGAAGTAACTCTGGTCCTATTAATTTCCTTTCTCCTTCTTCATCCTAGCATATAAGAGTTCTACATCTTCTTCCATACAGTGTTTCATAAGGAGCCATCTGAATGCTCGAGTGGTATAAATTATTGTAAGTAAATTTGACCGATGGCAAGTTCTCGTTCCAAGCACCTTTGAAAATCCATCACAAATGCCCTGAGCATTCCTTCAAGGGTTCAAATGGTCCTCTCAGATTGATCATCTGTTTGGGGATGGAAAGCAGTGCTTAAATTTAACTTGGTCCTTAGAGCTTCTTGCATACTTTCCCAAAATCTCAAAGTAAACCGATGATCTTTGTCAGAAACTGTGGAATCTGGAATCCCATGTAGTCTCATTATCTCATCAATATACTTCTTTGCTAGCACATGTAGAGAATCAGTCTATTTAACTGCTAGAAAATGGGCTAACTTTTTAAACGGTGAGTAATAACTCATAAGGCATCATGTTTCTTACTAGTCTTGGGCAAACCCATCAAAAAGTTCATGTTATCCTTTGCCACTTCCACCCAGGAATGGAAAATGGCATTAACTTACCTGAAGGTGTCTAGTGTTCAGCCTTAACTTGCTAACACACTAGACACTTGCTTGCATATTCTTCTACATCTCTTTTTATGGCTTTCCACCAGAAATCTTGTTTCAAATCTCTATACATCCTGGTGCTACTTGGGTGCATGGAAAAAGGAGCATTGTGTGCCTCGTCAAGTATCTCATCCTTTACCTCCTTGACATTTGGAATACAAAGTCTATTGCCTACAACCATAAGTCCATCATCCCTCACTTTTATTTCAGATTGCTTTCCATTCTTGTTTTTTTCTCGGAGCTTGTTCAAATCTACATCTTGTTCCTATCTCCTTAACTTTTTCTTTGAGTATTGGTCTTACTATGAAATTAGCAATAATGCAATCAGGTTCCTCCTATTTTAAGCTTATTTTAAGCTTAGCCATCTATTCCAACAATGGTAGATAAATTATTTGAACATGGGTTATGGAGGATTTCCTAATCAAAGAATCGGCCACTACATTTGCCTTTCCTGGATGGTATTCAATCAACATGTCATAATCCTTAAGTAACTCTAACCACCTTCTCTGTCTCAAAATCAACTCTTTCTAGCTCAATAAGTACTTGAGACTTTTATGATATGTAAAAATCCTCATCTGAACTCCATACAGATAATGTCTCTACATTTTTAAGGCAAAAATTATTGCTGCTAATTCTAGATCATGGGTCAGGTGATTCAATTCATAAGGCTTTAGCTACCGCGAGGCATAAGCTATTACCTTGTCTCCTTGCATCAACACATAACCCAAACTATTTTTTGAAGCATCACTATAAACTGTATAGCCCTCATCTCCCATGGGCAAGGTCAGAATTGGAGCACTTGTCAATCTGTGCCTAAGCTCCTCAAAGCTCTTCTGACATTCATCAGTCTAGATAAACTTCTAGTTTTTCTTTAATAATTTAGTCATTGGAGTAGCTATCATGGAGAATCCTTCAACAAACCTCCTATAATATCCTGCTAGACCCAGAAAGCTTCTCACTTCTACCACTATATTTGGTGCATACTATTTCATCACTGCTTCAATTTTCCTCAGATCGATATATACCCCATCCTTTGAAATTACGTGTCCAAAGAATATCACCTTATGAAGACAAAATTCACACTTGCTGAATTTGGCATAAAGCTCCTCCTCCCTTAGTGTTTACAACACTGTCCTGAGATGTTCTTTATGTTCGTCTTCGCTCTTAGAATAAACCAGAATGTCATCTATAAATATTATGACAAATTGGTCCAGATATTCCTTTAAGACCCTATTCATAAGATCCATAAACACAACTGGAGCATTGGTCAATCCAAATGGAATGACTAGGAACTCATAATGCCCAAAACGTGTCCTAAAGGTTGTTTTGTGTACATCAGATTCCCTGATTCTGAGCTGATGATAGCCTAACTTGAGATCAATTTTAGAGAAGACCTTTTCTCCTTGCAATTGGTCAAACAGATCATCAATTCGTGGCAGAGGATACTTGTTCTTAATGGTCACCTTATTGAGCCTTCGGTAGTCAATGCATATGCACTATATTCCATCCTTATTTTTAATAAACAGAACTGGTGCTCCCCATAGTGACGAATGCATGGCCTTGCATTAATCTGTGCATTAGAAAATGCACGACTAAAGAAACATGCACGATCATGACAACGTATAAACAGTAGCAGTTCGTGTAATTGTCCATATGCACGATCGCGAAATTCATGAGAACCTGGGGTTGTCGCGATCATGTATGTGCACAATCATGCAACCCTGTCTGCACTCTCCTACTTCAAATCATCACAACTTTCAATACTGAAGTCCAAAAATTATGAACTTTATGTCGTTGGAAAGCTAAAAGAAAGAGCTATAACTTTCATGAAGAAATATTTGTCTAATTCTATCTAGACTAGTATAGTTTATTCATTAAAGATTCTGTAAATGCTGCAGCACGCGAAGATCCTTTACCGGTATCCACACGAGGATGAATGATCCAGGTAGTGGCTAATATGTGCTAGCACATTCTAAAACACCTTTTTGAACGCCGCACAGTTTTTCTCTCTGGAAAAAGGACAAACAGCTAGGTCTAGGTGGCTAGGGTTTTCGTGTTTTCTCTAATGAAACTTAAGTTCTTTATTTATAGAGAAACCCTAATCCCTATTCTTATTAGGAATAAGAATATTATAATCCTAAACCCATTAGGATTATGTAGGCCCAATAAGTTTCGACCCATATTATATCTCATATAATAAAAGCCTGACAACTTAATTCAATCTAGCAAAAATAAATATATCCACATATATTTATTCAGTGCCTAATAAATTAGGCCCAAGAGAATAAGCCCAAATCACATCACTCTTTGTGTGCGCCCCTGTAGGCTCATTTGATGTTGGCAATGGGCTTGATCACACTTCAAAACCCATAAGTCATAAGTGGACTCTAGCAAAACATTATGACTACCCAAATCAAACGAGGATCGGTAATCCGATTTAACTTGCAACCATGGTTACAAACTCAGTCCCTTTGTAACACGATATCAAAATTAATCATAAGGCATGGTACATGTCACCTTTGATTAATCATAGTTTCTTGATTTCTAAGTAGACTGACTATAACAAATGACATTGATGACTCCTTATCAATTCATTTGAGCACGTCCATGCATTTCTTTAGTCATACTTGTCAAGAGGCCCAAATGATATATCTCTCATTTAAGAGAGGTATAAATTCCATCTACGTCATTCACATCCCACTGCATAATTCATTTAATGTCCAACCTAAGACCACTTATTATCCGGTTAAAGATAACTTAGTCTAATGTCAAAACATTGAATTCCTCATGTAGGGAACCATGATGACTTTAGGTCAGAGGACTAAAGTCAAACCATATTGAGAATCACGAATGACATGAAACCATGTAGTGTTCTCTCTGTGGGTCGGTCCAATATATGTTCTCTAACATATATCTATGTAACTGATTTGATAACTCATATCCATGATCAGTAAAACGTGATCATCAATCAGAACACATACTAGCCTTAATTCATTATTGTTACACCAATAATGATCAACTAGGAACAGTTTATAATAATATTATAATGCTTATAATTTTACTATTAAGTCACATAATTGATGACATAAGCCTAATACTATTCATGGAATGTAAATCACATCATATAAACAATATATATGCATATATAAACAAAATACCTCATAATTTATTATTAATAAGTCAGAATGTCAGTATAAAAGTCACATATGACTATTGGCCTAGGGCACACTAGTAACAGATTCAAAACATAATTTTATCCCCTCTTTCTCTCTACTCTGCTGTCAAAAGAAACTGCTACTGATTTCGAAAGACCTGAATCTAACAAACACAATCCATACACATAGGATTTCAAACATAACAGACTCCCAACCCAATAATTTACTTATGAAGAATTTATCCAAAAACCTTGCAACAACATACCATTTCATTTCCAAACACCAATTACAACCCAACAAAGAACAAAATTTTGCACATATACAAAAATGAAATTCTTCACCTCTTATTGCCATTTCTCAAACAAAACAGAATTTCATTTCTCAATCAATGTAACGCTTGTACATAATTTCAATTACATATTAGAAGCCACATCAGTAGCATAATACAAAAATACAATCATGAATGCTCATGTTTGATATGCTTCTAAAGTACCAAAAGTTTTTGAGCTAACTTAGTTACAAAGGAAATAGAAATTCTTGGAATTAGCCAAAGTTTGCAAGGGTCAATAATTTGCTTTGTCTGTACCTGAAGAGTGGAAAATGATGGGGTGAGCTGCTAAGCTCTGTGGCTAATACCTTTATAGCCAGCGATAACAAGTCATACACATACTCAAGCATATATATATATATATATATATATTCATTGCATTTTAGTCTTAGTAGATTATATTATCCATAACTTCTTAATTCTGAGAATTCACATAGTCAAGAATATAGTATCACACAAATCAAATCATATGTTTATTTAACAATCAAACTATAACACTCAATTATGCTTTATGTTCAAAAATTCAAGATGCAATGCACAAACATAATGGATCGAGAGAATCTCATAAAACAGAATGGAGAAACTGAAGTTTACACCATGAATAGAATAAGTCCATTTTTCAGAGCTCATGTGCCACAAGCAAGCAGCCAGGAGAAGGCTTTAGGTCAACATGCACGTGACAAACAGAATGGTATCTCTCTTACCCACACAAGAAAATTTCCAATGTTTACATGTTTCATATCATATTCATATTTTCATGCTTCTTGAATTTTTCTGTTTTTCATCAATACAAAAATGCAATATCTTTCAAAGTAAACATAATATCAAATTCACAAAACATTTTTTCCACATTTACAATGATTCAAGACAAGCAATTTAGCATATGTACAAGCAAATATTTTAGCTCATCTCACAACAATTATAAACATACTACCCACCTATCTTGTAGGCGAGAGGCCCAATCTTCTCAATAATCTAATAAGGGCCTATGTATCTTGGACTGAGCTTACCCTTTTTTCCAAATCTTGAGACTCCTTTCCATGGTAAGGCTCTAAGAAATACTTTGTCTCCAGCTTCATATTCGATCTCCTTCATGTGTACGTCCGTATAGCTCTTCATCCTGTCTTGAACTGCCTTGAGTCTCTATTTCACCAATTTAATCTTGTCGATTGTTGCTTCTACCAACTCAAGCCCTACAAGTTTTCTTTCACCTTCCTCATCCTAAAAAATAGGAGTTCTACACCTCCTACTATACAAAGCTTCATAAGGTGCCATTTGAATTCCTAAGTGGTAGGAATTATTATAAGCAAACTCAATCAAAGGTAGATGTTCATCCCGTGAGCCTTTGAAATCTATAACACAAACTCTTAACATTACCTCTAATGTCCTTATTTTCCTTTCTGATTGGCCATCAGTCTGTGGATGGAAAGCTGTGCTAAAATGCAACTTGGTTCTTAAAACCTCTTGCAAACTTTCCCAGAATCTGGAGGTGAATCTGAGATCTTTATCTGAGACTATAAAACTCAGAATTCCATGAAGTCTTATTATTTCATCTATCTATTTCTTGGCCAAGGCATTCAAAGAATTGATTTGTTCAATTGGCAAGAAACGTACTGACTTAGTTAACCTATGGACAATCACCTATATTGTGTCATGCTTCCTGCTGGTCCTTAGTAATCCCATCAAGAAATCTATGGTAATCTTTTCCCACTTCCATTCCGAAATAGACAAGGGCTTAAGCTTACTGTTAGGTGCTTGATGTTCTGCTTTAACTTGTTGGCATACCAAGCATTTTCCAACATACTCTGCAACATCTTTCTTCATTCCTTTCCACCAAAAGTGCTCTTTTAAATCTCTATACATTCTTCTATTCCCTGGATGCATTGCATGGGGAGCATTGTATGCCTCATCAAGAATTTCATCCTTCAACTTTTGCATATCTAGAATACATAATCTGTTGCCTATCACCATTAATCCATCTTCTCTTATCACTATTTTAGAGGGCTTACCATTTTTAATTTCTTCTCTGAGCTTGCTCAAGTACTCATCTTGTTCCTACAATTCCTTAATCTTCTCATTCAATACTAGCCTTATTCTAAAATTAGCCAATATAAAACTAAATTCAGCTTCCCTTAATGTCACTTTAAGTTTAGCTAATTCCTTTAACAATGGAAGGTATACCGTCTTCATATGTGCCACAGTAGGTTTCCTACTCAGTGCATCCACTACTACATTAGCTTTCCCCAGGTGGTAGTCTAACATTAAGTCATAATCCTTCAGTAGTTCTAACCACCTTCTTTGCCTCAAATTTAACTCTTTTTGGCTCATCAAATATTTTAGGCTCTTGTGGTCTGGTGCTGACTCCATATAAGTAATGTCTCCATATTTGCAATGCAAAAACTATAGCAGCTAGCTCCAAATCATGTGTGGGATAATTCATCTCATAGGGTTTTAATTTCCTAGAAGCATAGGCTATCACTTTATTTCCTTTTATCAACACACACCCTAATCCTTTCCTTGAGGCATCACTATATACTATATATCCATCATTACCAGAAGGCAAGGTCAGAATTGGTGCAGTTGTGAGACTATTCTTCAATTCCTCAAAGCTCTTCTGACATTCTTCTGTCCACACAAACTTCTGACTCTTCCTTGTCAATTTGGTTAGTGGGGCTGCTATTATGGAAAAGCCTTCTACAAATCTTTTGTAATAACCAGCTAAACCCAAGAAACTCCTCATTTCTGATACATTCTTATGTGTTTCCCCATTTAACTACAACTTCTGTTTTCCTTGGATCCACATGTACTCCTTTTTCTAAAATTATATGTCCAAGAAACACCACTTCCTTTAGCCAAAATTCCCATTTATTAAATTTAGCATATAGCCTTTTCTTCCTTATTGTCTCCAAGGCAATCCTTAAGTGCTCTTTATACTCCTTGTCACTTTTGGAATAAACCAATATATCATCAATAAAGAGTACGATAAATTAGTATAAGAAAGGCTTGAAGACTTTATTCATTAAGTCCATGAAGGTTGCAGAGGCATTAGTTAATGCAAAGGGTATAACTAAAAAATCAAAATGCTCATATCGTGTTTTGAAAGCAGTCTTTGACACATTAGACTCCTTTATTCTCAATTGGTGATAACCCGATCTTATGTCTATCTTGGAGAAGACTTTTGCTCCTTACAATTGATCAAACAAATCATCTATGCATGGAAGAGGATATCAATTTTGATGGTGACATGGTTGAGCTTCCTATAGTCCACACAAATCCTCAAGGATCCATCTTTCTTCTTCACAAAAAGAACCGGAGCTCCCTAAGGTGAAGAGCTAGGCCTAATATAACCTTTCTCCAACAGCTTTTCTAACGACTCTTTAAGCCCTTTCAATTCTATTGGAGCCATTTTATAAGGTGAAATTGATATTGGTGTCAAGCCTGGAAGAAGCTCTATGGTGAACTCGATCTTTCTAACTGATGGTAGTCTTGGTAATTCCTCTGGAAAGAGATCTGGAAATTCCTTGACCATAGGAATATCTTCTAATTTTCCTTCATCTACCTTCGTGTCTACCATATATGACAAGAATGTTTCACATCCTTTCCTCATCATTTTCTCTACTGTTAGAGCCAAAATAAATTTAGGCGGACTTGCTTTCCTGTCTCCCAGAAACACCTCCTTTTCACCTTTGTCTAACTCAAACTCTACTGTCTTTAGTTTGTAATTCAAATTGGCATTATATTTTTCTAAGGTATCCATGCCCAAAATGACATCCAATCCCTTCATCTTCCATGGCATCAAATCCACCACCACTAATTTTACTTCACTAATGTATATTTCACACTCTCGATAAACATGAATAATAATGATATACTGGTCAACCGGGGTACTAATCATCAAAGGACTATCTAATGGACTCAAATTTCCCTCATGCAAAATTATACTTGATGAAATAAATGAGTGGGTAGACCCCATATTAATTAAAACAATAATATCATCATTAAACAATTTAACCATAACAGTCATAACCTCTGGAGCTGCTTTTGCTTCCTCCCTCATCATTTCAAATACCATAACTGGTGCTTACCTCCTAGGTTTTCCTGGAGGATTTACTTTCTTAGCTACACTGGAACTACCCACTTTAGTTGTAGACTTTACTTCCACAATCTTAACCCTTTTTCAAGCTTGCGTATGAGTTCCCTCTCATTTGGCATACTGCGGACATTCTTTAGCCATGTGCCCTTTTTCTTCATAGTTAAAACAAGCACCTATCAGTCTATAGCACTCCCCTTTATGGAATTTTCCACAATGATCACATTTGGGAAAGGACAACTTCTCCCCCTCTCCTCTTCTACTACCTCTAACAATCGAGGCTTGAAGAGAAATAGTTCTCATCGGTTTGAGCCTGCTTGCACCACTGCTCCTAACATCAGACTGTGTGGGGAAGGTCCTAGAACTCCTTTCTAGTATAGAAGCACTGCTATTATGTCCTCTCCTAAACTGTTCTCTTCCTTTCCTCTTTCTGTTCACTGCGCTCTTTTTATTCTCTACTTTCTCAACCTTTAATGTAGCTTTTACTAACCATTGAAAATCACATAAATTTTGTGCCACCACTTTTTCTCCGATGGCCAAATGCAATCCTGCTTCAAACCTTCGGCACTTAACCACTTTGTTCATCATCATATCAGTTGTATATTAGGACAATTGCGTGAATTTGTTCTCATATTCACTCACCATCATCTCCCTCTGGGTGAGACACTGAAACTCCCTCTGCTTCTAATGGATATACACCTCAGATAGATATTTCTTCCTATAAGCAGCTTGGAAATCCTTCTATATCAACACTGGCAGTTTTATCTGACTATCTGGTACACTTTCCCACTAATGCAAGGCATCTCCCTATAGTAGACTTGCAGCATACACTACCCTTTCATCATCCTCACAGTCTATCTGTTCCAATATTCTTTTTGTCTTTCTCAATCAAGTTTCAGCTTCCTCTGGATCGGTTGTTCCATAAAATTCCACTGTGCTATACTTCTTCAAATTGTCAAATAGTCTCCCTTTCTTAGTCGGGGTTGGGGTAGAAGTTGATGGCATCTGGTCTATGGCTTGGACAAAAGCTTGAGCAAAGGCTTGGAACAGTCTAGGATCAAAAGAATTAGGCACTTGTTTAGGAAGAAGAGATGACTCGGGCATTTGTGGTTGAAAGAAGAGAATCAGGTGCAGCAAATCCTTACAAAACTCCTTGTGTCCTTCTACGAGGTGGCATTTTACTCCTTCAATTTACATATTAATAATTAGCTTACATTTCATTTTAATCTTATTTCCTACATGTATGCATAATACGCATGTGACTCAATGCAATCAATCAATTCAACAATGCAAACAATTTATTTAGCAATGCAAACATTTTATCACACATCATAATAATTCATAGTATACATATTCTAAGACTAGGAATCCTTGAAAATTGTGCGCTTTGATACCAAAAATGTTGGGCCTGGGTCTCGAAACTTAATTCACAACCTCATTACAAGAGGACTGGGTGAAGATAAAGTGAGAAAAGAAATAAAATAAAAAATAAAATAGAAAAAGAAGTAAAAAAGTCACAAATTATGACTAAGAAAATTTCACCTGATAAATAAAAGTCACAGTCGTGACTAAAAGGAGTCACGAATGTGACTAATAAAAAGTCACGATTGTGACTAGGAGAAGTCACGACCGTGAGTGAGAGAGAAGTCACGACCGTGCTTGGGTCACGGCATGATCGTGCTAGTGCATGATCATGCACTTTTGTTATTTAAAAGGGCAGTGTACAATCGTGCCCTTTCATCACACAATCGTGCACTCCTGAGATTTAAGGGCTTTCACACGAATGCGTATATGCATGATCAAGTACCTCTTATGAGCCCTCAAACTTGTAAATGTCATATCTCTCAATTCTGATGTCTAAAAATTAGAAACTATATACCATTAGAAAGATAAGAGAATAAGTTACACCTTTTGTCAGACCCCAATATCGAAGTCTGACTCTTGCTTGCTTGCTTGCTCTGATACCATATCTGTCAGACCCCGTTATCGGAGTCCGACTCATGACTCTTCATGCATGCTC